>JAPTYQ010134235.1:0-14051 GCA_029814465.1 Ostorhinchus cyanosoma | reverse complement strand
ACACACACACACACACACACACACACACACACACACACACACACACACACACACACACACACACACATATATATATGTCCAGTTGGTCCAGTCAGTTTCTCCATCTAGGAAACTGTTCAGTTCCTCATATTGTGTTTGAGGAAAATCACTGCCTTGTGTTACATAGTCAATTTTCAGCTCAAGTCTAATTATCTGCAAGAATATCTATGTGGGTAATGAGTTGTAATCAGATTGAACAGACTCTTTACAGGACTCTTATAAATTTTAATGCAGAAAAAAGACGGATCATTTTTTTTTTTTTTCCCCCGACAAGGAATAAAGGCCAGAAGCAGACGTCTTTATTGGACGCCTTTCTACTTCTGTGTTTTTAATCATGGAGCCTCTGCACGCCTGAATTTTCTGAATACTTTTACACAACAGAAGTGTCTCAGTATTGTGCACGCTGCTCCCCAGAACAGTACATCAGCCATCCTTAATTGGATTAGTCACCTCACTGATTTTTCTGCTGTAATAAGCCAAACTGTCTGCTGTTAAAAAGTCCACTGTGACAGGTAGTATTGTCACCATACTGGAATTCGTCACTTTGATGCTAGTAGCTTCTAAAATATTGGTGGAGATAAATATACAAAAGGTAATTACATGACAAGTTACAACTTTTATTTTCTGGGCTTTTTACAGTCGTATTGAATTTTACACTGATCAGCCATGACATATGGTCACTGACAGGCAACATGGTATTCATTGTGATCATGTCATTACAATGGGACATGTCAGTGGATGGGATATATTAGGCAGCAAGTGAACATTTAGTCCCTGAAACTGATGTATCATAAACAGTAAATTGGACCATAGTAGAGATCTGAGCCACTTTGTCAAAAGAGAAATGACAAAACACCCAAAGTACAGTATCTAAAGAACAACAGCAGGATCTGAACCAGTCAAACTATGGGACTAGAACATTATTACCACCTGTTTAATATTGTGTAGGTCCTCATTTTCCTGGAAGTCCTGGAAGTACAGAGGTGGACAACCATGGATCTGATTTATTTGATGATCAATTGTCCAGAGACTGGGATGTCCTTCCGTAGTCCATTTTTGGTCGGAACATCCAACATGAAATACAGATGTGGAGATGCTCTGCCCCAGTCATCACCGTCACAATATGGATTTGGTCACAGTCACTCAGTTTACATTGATCCTTTTTCTGCTTCCATCACATCAGCTTTAGGGACTAAAACTTCGCTTTCTGCCCAATAAAAGTACTATTGTAATGAAATTACCAACATCATTACCCCTTCTCCTGTCAGTGGTCACATTCTTATGCCTGACTGTTGTAAATATGTATTTTTAGAACTTAAATAAACCGTGTTAAGGTAAATAGCAGTATATTGGAGTTCATTTGCTTACTTAAGGTATTCTCCCATTAGTTGAAACTCTGCGGTCTGATTCCTCATCCCAGTTAGCTCGGAGGGGGATTAGCTTTGCTTTGACGACTACAAATAACTGCTGGGCCAACAACAGGGCAATACACTTATCAACGGTTTGCTGGGAATTGCTGCTCATGCTTCAGTGAGGTTGAAATGGGGGCTTTTACTGACCTTCTGGAACTTTACAAAGGTAGTTAAAACTTGCTTAACACACCAGTCATTTGTGATTTGGCCATGTTGGCTTTTTGGAGCTGCAAGTGACTATATTTAGTCAGAGGGGGCAGAACTAAGTGAGCAATAAACTTCATTAAGCACTGTGTAACAAAGTCATTTAACAATTTTAGCACATCCTCTTAACCATAAATACATTCTGTAAGTCTGTAAAAAAAAAATGTGTTTAATTAAATTAATAAGAAACCAGGAAGTCTGACTTGGCAGGTGAGCGAGCTATCATACAGACCTGTCCATCAAAGCCAAACTAGTTAATTTGCCAAATTAAACTGGTTGCAGAGGCACTGGCTTCTCCTTCTTTAATCATCTGGCACCAAAACAAAACCGAAGCCAATGAAGCCAGTGGAGAAGGAGTCAGTGCTGCATTTGTAAGTCAGCTCACTGTCAGAGGTGGAGGACGTGCAGCAGGCAGAGGTGTATTGATACTGGAGAAAATGAGAGCTGAAACGGGTTCAAATGTTCCAAATCAATACGTATTGAAAAATTGATATTTCTGACAGTGACGGGTGTGTCAAAAAGCAGAGGAAAAGCAATAGCTGGCAGTACATGTGTGATACTTAAAGGCAACTCCACAGCACCTGAATGTGAATAACCTGAGAACGACCATCCAAACATACATCTTAAAACATCAGTGATTGCTGATCACTGAGTTATTTCCGATGCGACTCTACTCTGTGGCTTCATGCAGACGCCTGGAAACATTTCATGGAACAGTGTCAGGTGTTTTGTTTTTAATTAATATAAAGAGAGCTCCAGAGGGAAGGTATGCATGTTGAAAGCCTGGTATTTTCTCCCCATGATTTCAGCTACTATAGCGTTAAACTCCAAAAACCTATTCTGGCCTAAGCTAAAGATAGTCCCTGAACACAGAGAGGTTACACCTGCACACTCAGCACAGCATGATTTAAAGTGAAGCTCTACAGTTATAACACTGTCCTTCTAATTATAAAAGAGCCCCTGTAAAGGCTGATAATGTGTGAGAGGACACCAATTATGGCGAGGATTGTCACTGGCACTGCAGGTAGCACTTTACTGTATTATAACCATCAAAGTGTGAGTGTGTATTTCAGCCAGCCTGTGCTATCTGACAGGGCAGATTGTGATTTTTAGCTGAGCAGCGGTAATCTCTTGTTACAATATGAGGCACTGATTAAACTGCTGCACACTGTGGGAACGAAGCGAACGTGTGCACATGTGAGAGATAGAACATATAAGAAGACAGATAAGACGACAAGATGTGGGTGAATTGAGACACTTAGAATTAAGTTTAGAAGAAGAGGAAGGAGGAATGTGTGTTACAGAGGTGAGATGAGGTTTTTTTGGGGGGTTATCTCTATCTTTTTCACACAGAAAGAGAGAGAGAGAGAGCGCAAGAGAGTCAGTGAGACAGCCTTGGCCAAGCATAACAGGACAGTGCAGAGGCAGATTGTAGTCATAACATCCCTACTGTACCACACTGTGCACTTAGCTCTGAATGTGCACGTTGATGTTGAGATAACCACACAATACTCAGCTGGTGGAAGCACATAACAGTAGATGGAAAACTGTGACACACAAAGATAAAAACAGCCACTGACTTGTTCTGTGTCATCCTTTCCCAAAATCTGATGCAGCACAAACATTGCCATTTGTAAAATTCATGATCTGACCTAATGATGGTCATAATGTTCAGGATATTGTACATTTCCTGGATGGAAAACAGCAAACTGCAGCATTTTTGTATTTTTAGACATAACAAGGTGGTTTTGGCTTTCAACGGCAGCATGACTGCACACTGAGTCATGAAAGATGTGAACAAAGATAACCTCCACACGTATCTGCACTAAATTTGACTTTGACTTCTCAGACCATTATCATTGATATCAGAGACACATTTCACCAAAAAAAAAAAAAAAAAAAAGGAATGCAATTGTAAATAGTGTGATACTGCACTGGTATATATCTTTAGGTTTGTCTCATAAAAAGAAGATCAAGTGAGTATTGGAAACTTTTGTGGCACACATATACAGGTTTTAATAACTACAGGGATGATCCGATTAAAAGTAACGTATATAATGTAATGGCAAATGTCAGTGGACTCAAGATGCACCGATATGACTCAGACCACATTTGGAGGAGGTCTGGGTTGCACATGGTCACATTCTGCTGCACTGCATATGTGACTGAGTCCTGAGCCACAGTGAGGACCACCCACTCGACCGTCATTTTCTGTGAACAACAAATGGATGTGCATACTCATTAACTAAAAGCATCAAACAACAAAGCAAAACCAGAAAAACAGAACATTTGACAAGAAATAATCTGTATGGTTCTGTCTTTGTCTTCTACTTTTGTTGTACACCCATTCTAAAAACAATGCATTTAGTTTTTGCATGCAGTAACCAAATGTAAATATGGTATACAGTATGTAATTAAAGTCAGACATGATGCATTTTCAGCTGTATGCCTACACCGGAGACACTGCTGTGTTCAGTGGAGAATAAAGTGCCTCATTTTCTATTCTAAATGATTGTGTTTGAAAGCTAAAAAAAATAAAATAAAAAAAAAAAAGTCTATTTCTAATATATCTGATCTTTTTAAGCCTAAGAAATTGCTCAGTGCTTCTTTAACTCCCCTTTGTTTATAATAAAGTTTGAGGGTTTCAGCGCTGCTCAGAAGCCCAGCTTTCAACCACATGTTTCTCTTTGTCACATCTGTTTTATTATTTCAGTGTCATTGTCCATATTACTGTCCATGTTTTATTGCTTTTGCCCCGGAGCTACTCCTCCTCATCCCACTGCAGGATGAAGAGGGACTTTAACCACACAGTATTTGCTCAATTTTTTTTCCTTTTTTGTTCCTTTTAGTATTTTCTCTGCGGTTTCTTCTGCGCTGAGGGTATCATATGGACTGTGGGATCTAATTTACTTGGACTTTTGCTGTAATGATTAATTTATGGTGCTCCTAAGTATAAAAGATGGCATATGTACAGCTGAGATTCATGTAAATGTTTGTTCATTTCAGTTTGATTACACTACAGTTGTAAAAACCACTACGAGACTCTATGCAAATGAATTTGAAACCAAATACATGCAAAGCTGTCTGGTGTGAAAAATGGCTTGTTTTGATGTAAAATGTGACTACTGTGAAAGACATTAAACGTCATGTGAATAGCTGCCCTGCAGAGCTGCTTCTTGACCTATCATTACTCACTACACAATCATTTTCAAGAGGCATACAGTGTTTAGAATGTTTTTCTACTCTACTGAATATTTCACTGAAGAGCTGGGCAAACTAGACAACTGGTCCTTCAACTGACTCCATCTTTTCTCTCTGTGAATGCAGGCAAACATACAAACTCCCATGGAGATACCCATTAGATAGCTTGCAAATTTTCTGAATGTTAGAGAGGGACCATGGGAAAAGAGGGAGGTCATAGAAGACCTTTCATCTGCTGGGGAGTGGAGAGGAGAGGGGAGACCGAGCTGGGAGCAAAGGAGAACAGAGGAGAAGAGGGTCAGGGCAGATTTACCTTTGAAGACCTCTGCTCCACCAAAGAACAGAGGAAGGTGGTCCTGACATGAAATGCTGAAGTGTGGAGATGAAGGTGGCAAGTGAACAGAACCAGAGAGAAAGCAGCCCAGTGACCACTGAGCAGAGGCTGCAAACCCATGAGAGGCTGACACAGAAACACGCTTCATGAATTATGAATAAATATGAACCAGCATAGGATTTTTTTGGCACCGCAGTGTCTAAGAGGTTAAAGAAAGATTGAGATAAACAAAAATATGTGTCCTTAATATGGGGTGGGAAAACCACAACACCCTGGGTAACATCAGTGAAAATAAGAACATCTGAGATCATCCCTGGGTAAGTAGAAACTCAGTGCTTCCATTAGTGTCACTTCCTCCCATGACTGAAGGAGATGACAGAAAGTAAACACATTTATGACCTGAAGTGCAATCAAGCATTTTAATTATGCTGGAAAGAGGAGTTTAGATGGGTAAAATTAGATGATGAAAGTGAAATCTGGATTGTATATTTTGCAAATTTGCAAGAAGATTGAGAGCAGGTATGCAAAACAATTACAACAGGTATGTGGTTCAACGCCACGTCAACTCTCAGAAAAGCGTCCCTGCTATGCTATAACTAGAGTTGACAGCAGTGATAGCATTTACATTGCAACTAAGGTGGCTGGCAACAACTCCCCCATGCAGAAACATACTTCAGCTAAGAAGATTTCTGACACACTTGTTAGTCCAGGCAAAAACACTGACACTAAACCCTGTAGTTTACCGGATTTTTTTTTCCACATGTAAGTTTTAGTTTCTGAATTACAAAAATTGAAGCTGCTTTTTTGTCAAATATTGTGATTGGTGAAATACATTTGGGCCTTGGATGGCTGCTAGAAAGAAAAAAAAGACTTGAAGGTTGGCACTGGAGAATTAAAAGGAAGCATTTTTTGGACAAAAAGGATCCTCCAGTTGGAGAATTACTGCAGAAATGAATATGTTCATGCTGCAATAAGTTCATTAACTCAAACTGATGCAGTAGCTTCTAATTTCTTAAACAACCATCAGTTTGACAGAGAGCATAAAGACTGGACAGGATTCATCAGACCGGTGCAGAAGTGGTTCAGGGAGTATGAGACGTCATTTTCACACATGGATCTGCCAACACAGTCCAGACCTGAACCACACTGAGAAGGTTTGGGATGTGATGGAGAATCATTTATGCAGGGGTCCAATCCATGAACACAAGACCTCGACCCAAAGGGTTAAGGTGCTACATCTAAGGTTTAGCACAATTCTTCTGACCACACATATGTATTTCTCAGTCTCTGTAGTAAGATGCAATTTTCAATAAACCAAAGTGGTTGTATTTAGTGTAACCTATGTCTTTAACCCTTTTGTTCAGATGAGATGTATTACATTACTGTTACGATGTTTTACATGTCAGATGTTTCTAACTGTTTGAGCTGCTTCTTGTCATAAACACTGATGTTAACCTTTAGAACCCATTCATTTCAGGGGTTTATTTTAAAATTGTGCACATATTGTGTGTATTTTCTTGTATTATCTGAAAAAAGTACAATGAAAAATAAATGTGTGCTCATTTTAAACACATGCAAAAACAACAAAGCTAAAGGTGGCCAAAGACTTTTATATAAAACTGCATATTATTTATAGTGTCATTGCATAAGGAGTGTGTGGTATAACGGATTCCACAGTGAATGTGCTCTATAATTACAACTAAACGCAGACAGCAAAATATTGCATTTGGGAATGTTTTTTTTTTCTCTCATTTTTTCTAGATAGCTTTCCTTAAAGGACAAAGACATGTAACCCTATTTTACTGGTCGATCAGGAGCGTCTGGTCCTGGTGAAATAATGGGAAAACAGCAGTGAGGTCCCTTTATGAAAACTGTCAAATCACAACAGAGTGGTCTTTTGATACTAAAATGGCCTGTTTTACCAGAATGTATGGGCTGCATAGCTGCCAAGATAATGGTGAGATAACAAAGGAAACTTTTGAACATGCACAGTCATTGTAATATAGTACATGAACAAAAATATAGATGAGGGGCTAACAAAAAAAAAAAAACAGTCCACTTCCAAAATATCTAAGAACGTTATATGGTTTATAAGATATTTAAATTTTGTTTTTAATAAAGAGGAAGCAGAGGGAGAGGAAATCATCTATTTAATAAGAAAAAGTCAGAAATGCCTTATTGAGAAGATTTCAGTCAGAATATGAAGTGAGATAGGCGACAAGTGCCACAGGGTCTTTTAATAAAAGTTTCTCCTTCATTTCTCCTCTACAAGTTGGCAGGCGATAACAGCTGGATATTAGTTTCCTGCTGAGGATTTCATATATCATATCATTACTGCACTTTGTTATCCAACTATTATCTTTAGTGAGGAGTATTACATAATATGTCAAAGTGGGAGAATTCTACTGTGAGCTGCATTCTTGTTTCTTCTCTTCATCCCCTTCTCTCTGAGTTCCACACTGTCTGAATATCTTTTGGGATGTAAGAATCAGTTTTGGGATTGATGCATCGGAAATAGTTTGAGCTGAATATTTAGCATTTTCATTGTTGTTTTGATTTTCTGTTCAGACTGAGCTCTAAAACTTGAAGTAACTTAGTACTGCGCAAACAATGAGAGATAAAATACTACTGATGCAATGAAACAAAAGAAACTTTACACCTCATTATCATTAATATTGTTCATCTGGAACTATATTGACTGGACATTAGAGGACATTGGTTTTAATTTGTGGTCATACTCGTGTGCAAATGAAAAGAAAAAAAGAAAAGACAATCATGTATTAACAAAGTAGTTGGATCTTCATGCTATTATCACAAAGTCAATTCAATGTCATGCATTTGCTGCTGTAACACTTCTGCAGAGCCACACAACTAAATATAGAAAGAAAAAGTTAGTCACAGTACATAAACCCATCAAAGGTCGAGGTGAACTAAGAGAGAAGAAGACTTTACATGTGAATGTGGGAAAAGGTCACATTTCAAAGTTAACTCCCAACAAACTTGGTTGTTTCTAATGAGCTTCTTGCTATAGTTCATACCCAAATTTCCATATAAAAACAACCTAAAGATTAAAAAGTCCTCTGGGTGCACATCTCTGCGGCGCCTGCACAAACCCTTACATTTGTCGTTTTATATGAGAAAATGTTTTGAGTTTCAAGTAAGAGCTCATGAGGAAATAAAATCAATTGGAAAAAAAAGTCTTACTTTACAAAATGTTCCTGGATCAGCACCAGAAATTAATCACTTGTTTTTATGCCTCACAGTTTATCTTTCCACTAAAATTCCACCCAAATCTGGGAGAGATATCTGCAAAGTAATTAAAAGATGCATCTGGTTAGGAAAGCACTGGAGGGTGAACTATACACTTTCACTTGAAGTGAATTTCCGTATTAATAAAGGGGTAATTTTAGCACAAGTGTGTTCCTGCATGTCTCCTTGGACAGAGGTGTTTCAACCCCCTCCTCCTCCTCCTCCTCCTCCTTCCTCCTCTCTTTCTCTGTAATCTGCTGTTTTCACTCCTATCGTCACATTCTGTAGTTTTATGATAACAGACCAGGACTTTTTTTCCTTTACACTTCAGTAGTCTGAGGCTGCAGTCCTTCCAAACTTTTCTGTTATCTGTTGGTTTACTTGTTTTTTCATCTCTTTCTCTGCTCGCTCCATTCACTGCCTTTATCTCTTTGATAGAGTAAGCCCATGTTTCCATCCTCCTGTCTGGCAAATTCAAACAAACCTGTGAAATTTTCTACAAACTAAATCAAAGTTCCATGCAGTGCTGTTTTTCTTTCAGAGGGTGGAGCAAAGCACTGGTGCAAAATGCAGTAACAATTTAACAGGAGCACGATGGCAGGCTGCAACAGAGCAGTGAAGCCTGCACATAAAACTCATATTGCAATAAAGATTTAAAAGGTTTTTAAGCAATTATTTGTGAAGCTGAGATTCAAATATGTACTCCAATAAACAACAGCGATCAGTTCAATGAACAAACCCCATTTGTTTGCTCCTTCCTGAGAGATATTGGGACAATAACAACAACATCGAGTCTCATTTTGCTTCTATTTGTATCATTTCCTTTCTCTGACTTCAAAGTGGAATGGTCATCTTACATATGATCTATGCACAGATCATGTCACTAAACAATAAGTCAGTATTAACTCTAATATTTATTAATAAAAGACAGAATATAGAGTATTTTATAAGGCATTGAAGTAAATCTGTTAGGCCCATATGTTTTACTCAGTTTGTTTATAGTGATACTTGAGCATCTCTTTGCACTGAAGTCATTGGTTTTTGTCCATATGAACTTGGACAGTTTGTACAAGTTGCGTAATGTGTTGCAGAGTTTGCATAATGTGTTGTTTTGTTGCTGAAGAAGAAATAATAGCTGTACTGGTGGCCCAGCTAAGAAACGGACGTGTAGTTTGTCTGAATCACACAAATATTTAGAATTACATTACATAGTATACATACTGTACTTTATATCAGGGCTGTACAGTGTAAGCGTGCCACTCACATATGCACCTAAAAATAGACTGATGTGAGTAGAAAAAGTGAAAAGGAGCACACATACATGCGAGTAGCCTACAGATTTTGTTCTAAAATAAATCATTTAAGTAAGATATCCGTTTGCCTTTTCATTAAAATGCTTCACATGTGACAGAGGTGGTGTCTGACCATTGTCATTGGTTTACTACGGGTTAAAAGTGTGTTATAATCAACAGAGAACACTTAAAAAAATACTGTGTCCAGATTTCGGCAGCGACACTTCCTGCCCTTCGTCTGCATTTGGAATGCTGTCGGTGCATCAGCGTAGCCCTCGCTTCACTGACGGAGCATCAACTATGGGTCATTTGTATCAATCAGATACCGCAGTGCATATGTGTGAACATTGTCTTAATGCTAATAAAATTGTGCTATTCAAGAAAATTCATAGTGCTCCTAATTTTTTTCTGTGCTGCTGAACTTTTTCATTTGGGAGCACCTGTGAAAAAACCAAGCGTACAGCCCTGCTGTATAGAGTATAGAACTATTTTTGAATCATTATGAAACTCCACTGAGATTACATCAGAGTCTGGGTGATCAATAGAAACTCAAGATCTCACAGATGTACATTTGGGAGGCTCGGTGGTGTAGTGGTTCGTGCTTCTGCCTCAAAGCAGGAAGGTTAAACTACAGCCCCTCTGTGTTCAATGTGCCTGATTTGCTGCACTGCCCCCCCCCCCCATTATAAACAGGTGTATATATACAGTTGGTTACGTAGTGGTCAGGGGCTGATAAAGATCTGGAGTTGGTCTCCATGCACCTCCAATGGCAGCTCACTGCTTCTGAAGTGTGCTAATTGCTAATGCTAATGCTATCCTGTGCCTGTATTAGGATGGGTACAGTACAGAGACATTATTTCCCTACGAGGATTAAATAAAGCAAGTTAACCTTTAACCTTAACCTTGTTCGGGAACATGTGGACGCATGTTTACTTCATCTCCATTTTATGTCAGTCCAAAATGATCTAAAATGGCAGTTTCTAGTCAGATGACACCAATACGCCATAAGCCTAAACACCGAGAAAAATCAGCTTTAAATCACAGATTGTGATTATCTCAAAAGAACATTATATGAGGTTTTGAACAGATCATCCAGCCCCAGGTCACAGTTGGTCTGGTGGGTACAGCCGTAGACATATATAAGAAAGGCTAGATGACTTACATGCGCCGTTCGCCAATGGAGTGCGACGTCACCACATGGCGGCCATCTTACCTTGGACAGCTGGACCCATTGGTAACATTAATGCCAGTGGTGCATGTTCTGTTTAAATAACCATATCTGGCTCAATTTTCAACAGATTTTCAAACGGATTGCTGTGTTATAAACGCTATCTTCCTGCATACTGAATGTGCACCTGCAGTAATAGACTGATTAAAGTGGGATAACAGAGTCTAGGTCAGGGTTCACAGAGAGAGAAGAGCAGGTCACACACAGAGAAATGACCATTTTAGTTTAAGCTGACCACTCGCCTTCCTCCAGCTTCCATAGAGCCGGACAGAGAGGGAGCCTAAAGTAAGATGGCCGCCGTTGAGTGACGCTGGTGACTCCTGCTCGTACCATCCAGCCTGTCTTATGTATATGTATGGATACAGGTAGACTACTTCTATGTCTGGACTGAGGCTTTGAGTGCAGAGTCAATGTTACAGTGACTCACTACTCACCCTAGTGGTACACACTGGTATTATAGATTATCTCTCTTATCTTTGGCATAATGTAAAAACTGTTATTAATCCACTGTTCATTTTAATCTCCTTTTAGTTCCTCAAATGGTATATACACAAATTTTCAACAGGACAGGCTGTGTTGAGAACAATTCATGTTATAAATTCATGAAATTATGTAGGTGATAATTATGAAGGCACTGAGACTATAAATAACACCATGCACAATGTGTGTCTGTGGGAGAGCTATGAACTCCTCAACTGTGTCACTGTGTGTATTACTTATGTAAATCTGTTTACACAGTCACATTATGGGAACTCAGCTCCCTTATGGCAACAAAATGCAGCTAACATAAATCACTCCATTTGACGGTTCAGACTTGTTTTTTTTTTTACATCAGGATTAGGTTACAGTTATAGGTGTAAGCGATGTATGGGTGTGTGGTTGTAGTTGTGTGTCAACGAACCCATTGGGAGCGAAAGGAATTGGTCATTTTCTCAAGCCTCTATCTGATCTATCGTCTTGAGAGGTGGAACAGGAGTTGTTTCACTCACACACATACACACATACACAGGAAAGTCAAAATCCAATTATGGAAGTAGCTGCAGGAAAAGGTTACTTCTCTCCCTCTCATTGGTTACACGTTTCCAATCTTTCTCTGCGCTTCCATCCTTTTTCTTTTAGTGAACTTTTATTTCCACTACTCACATGTTTTTCTCCCACTCATTTTCTTTCTTTATGTCATTGTCCTTCACTTCTCCTCAAATATAAAGAGACACAGAGTGCTTAAAGATGGCAAAAGCCCTGCTCTGAAAACCAGCAGGCATGGGGTGAGAAAACAACAAAACCTGACAGAAGCAGAGCAAATGGAAGGCTTTTAGAGCACGGTACAAAAGATAGTTTCTGCACATAATTAATTCTTTAACCTGTATTAGCAGCAATGTCAGGTGCACTTCAGTAAAACTGGACGTAATGTTTTGTGCACATTATAAAGCTGCATTTAGATCATATCTTGACTGTACAGAAGTGATGGTCTTATAGATAAACTTGGAATTAGGGTTGAGTTAGTTACAAAACTAAAGTGGTTATTGAGGTTTCATTATATCATTATGTTTAAACTAACACGTTGACCTGTGGGAAACCAAAGGCTCGAGATGTGGTAGATTTAAGCTGACTTTTGGGAAAAGATCCAGGAGGTGGACTTCATTGTCAATACTGGGGGGTGGGGGATTAAAATCCACATACCGACCCTAAGGAGCAATACCCGGTTCCCCAGCATGGATATTTGTTGTGTATTCACGCATGTTGTACCGCATTTGTCCAGCAGGCACCGCCAAAGCGTGTCATTACCCCATTGTTCTAAGTCTAGGCAACATGATTCTGGGCATAGCAAAATGATTGTAAGGCTACTGTGTTCCAAAATTAATAATACCTCCCAAAATATTGGTCCTATCAACTTTCTGTTTGTGCTAGTCTCTTTCTTGACCAAAAATACATAAATATGACAAACAGCAGCACTCAGCTGTTTTTGGATTTTGTGTGATGCTTGAGACACACACACACACACACGCACGCACGCACACACACACACACACACACACGCACACGCACACGCACGCACACGCACACGCACGCACACACACACAAAGACAAACGAACAGAGTCCACTTTCCTTTGAAAATATAAGATGCAGAGAACTAAAAAAAATAAAATCAACAGAAGACATGCATAGATTTCATAATCATATTTCACATTATTACACAAATCAGTGTTTGTATTAAACATAACTTTGTGCAACATATTCAAGTCTTACAGATTAAGCCGTTTAGTCCTGTAAACCTTCTATTTCTTACTGCTCTATCCTAATGAAGAGGAAAATCTATACAATGGAAATTGTATCATTTTCAAAAGACTCATACTCTGTCCACATCAACGTAGATAATTTTCAAAGCAGATATTTATTTTTTCCTCTATTAAAAAAAAATAAATAAAAAATTGTGCACATGACCTCCTACATTTTACAAAATGTCTGGCAAAACCATGATAAACATGTAGCTGCCAACACTTGGACAAACCATTGCTGTTAAAACCAAGGACACCATGGATAAAACTGGACATAGCTGAGGGTTTAATAAGTCGTGACAAGATAAATTATAAACTTAAGTTACGTTAAAGGGCTCATACTTTGCTAAACCCACTTTTATTCATCTTTGGTTCATTTATTTGTGTATTTGGATCCTAATAGTTCATAAAATTTGAATTTGAACCCTCCCTCTTTATATTCATTTTGGCAAAAATTGAGTGGATTTCTACAACCTGTTTAAATTCCTGCTTAATTTCTTACGTCTATAACTAGTTATGTCACAACATTTGCACATATAACGTCCAGACTTCTGACGAACATTTCTCTGAGTTCGATATAATTGTTTATCAGCAGCAGCCGTTGTAGTAAAAACTGAAAATACGACCAAACTTTGAGCTGATTACCAAAAATGTTCAGTTGTTGGTCGCATTAACAAACACAAGTGGCTGAACTGGACAGAGCAGCACAGTCAACAACCTGGAGGGGGCGGGGCATGGAGTGGCTCATGTGCATTTAAAGGGCCAGCGCTCAAAATGACCTTTCTGGTGTCATTACTCAGAAATAGGGTTAAAGA
>JAPTYQ010134217.1:0-14052 GCA_029814465.1 Ostorhinchus cyanosoma | reverse complement strand
CACTTTTAGAACATTACAACATCCACATGATCCCTTTGAACATCATTTCTTACATTAGTACCATTACTTCCTGGTACTAAACAAAGCAGGTCCACTCAGTGCTCATGCAGAGGTGGACCTTCCAGACCCTGGAGACCACATTAGACCTGAGATTGTAGACTCACTGTAACTGATGCTGTCACTGTGTTGTAATGTAAGGCGAAATGACCAGAAATAGTCACTTGCCTGTTAAAGGGTTAAGTCAAAATGAAAGCACAATTAAAACTCTTCTGCAAATGTTGACTCAGGTTTAGATAGGAAGAAAGAAAACATCATCACCATCTTAAACATTGAAACTACCGAACGCTTACATAATTCAATGAGTGACAACGCCTTCTTTTGTTTGCCGTATCTGTGTATACAAGACTGTGGACTAACCTGTGCCTTTACTTCTCTGCTGCTGTGAGCAGTCATAAAGTTCTCTGACACAGTGACATAAATCAAGTTGCCTGAATGACTGGCGGCTGAGGCAGTTTCTCTTTGATCAGGCTTTGTGGAGACGCCCCATGTCCTCATCCTCAGCTGCTCCAGCAGCACCTGTTTACCAGTTCAGGCCTGTCTGTGCTTAGCCTCTCAATGTCATAGACTCATACATGACACACACACACAACATACAAACAAAGGAATTTGGCTGTTGCTTGGGGGTGGGTGGGTTCTTCCAACATGTATACTCCTAATGCCGTGGACCCATACGGATTCCTGGCACTTCTTCCTCTTATTAGACAGCTGCTCTACATGTAAATCTGTTGCCTTTTGAATAGTTCTGCCTCCTTTGGCAGTACTAGAGGAGGGGAATGGTTGGTGCATCATGACAAATGAAACAGCTTTGTTTTCCTGCTGAAGAACTATTTCTAACTTGTAGAATAAAAGAGCCATTGAAAAAAACTTTACAGAGAGAGCTGCAAGTTTCATAGACCAAAGAGTTATCATAAAGTGCAATGAAAGCACTCTCTTATCCCTCAAGTCCTTTTGGTACATAAATCCGGAGTTCTGAGGATTGTGGTTGAAGGAAGTGTGGGTGTGATTCATGTTCTGAATTTATCTATATGGCAAAAAATCTAGGGCAATGTAAGAGTACAGTATATATGCCCAATCTGCAAGTAACAAGCCATGTTAATAGCTCCCAGAGTCAGACTCACACTCACCTCTTTAAATGCAGTTGTTCTGAGCCACTACTGAAGGTGAGAGTAATTACATAAAAGCCTGGCAACAATGAGTTCTCTTCCTGCAAGGCAGGGGCAGGGCACTTTTTTCAAATGCATAATGAACTGCCTCGCAGGCCCTCTGCTGATCAAACAAGTGTTTGATAGTGGCTTTGGTTTGAAAAAGGAGTGAATATGTTTATTTGCACATGGAGAAGTGAGTGACTTTGAGGTGGAGATCAGGCAGATTAGTGTTAACTGACAGAGACCTGTGCAAACAGACACTCCCCCTGAATACAAGCAGGGCAGCGGCACACTTCCTCAGAGGACTAGTTAGACCGAATCATCAGTCAAAACAGAAGATGGCAACTTGTGTCACTTTTCAGACATTGTTCTTTGTATGCCAGTCTCCTCCCCAAAGGCTGTCGCTTTTATCCATAGCTTTTGGCTGGTTTATTTTGCTGCATGTAAAAACGTGCCCACTGATATCTGGCAGACAGATATAATTAATATATAATAGGTTTATTTTCTGTAGTGAAAAGTGTCTTTTACATTTAATAATAGCTTTATTTAACAACTAGTGTGACAACCTATCACAGGATGTGGACCATCTTAGATCCTATAAAGGGAATCTTATGTATCTCACTCATCAAATAGAACACAAATGGCACATTTTCTCTCATGACAATGAAACATATACAACATTTAACACAACACTGTCAAATATAAAGCATCACCAGTGGTGGCATCCATCAGCTACAATGTGATGGAGAAGGAAAAGAAATAGAGTGGTAAGAGGGATATGAATAGTCTAGTGTCAGCTGGAAGCAAGGTTTTTGCCATGGTTACTTAGCAGTAGACTCTAATCTGCCTCTTCCTAATCCACACAGCAAAGTACTGTGATAATTTAAAAACACAGCAGATTTACAGAAGAGGTGGTGGGTTGCCTTTGTCAGCCCCAGATGTATACAAACACAAAAACACCTTTTGTTGTTTGATGCACATGTTTTAGTGTATAGACATTTACATTCCTTTATTTTCCCACAGAATCAGTAACTCTATAAAATAAGACAAATAAGGTTCATTCTGACGTCTGAGGATGCAAATACATGTTCATGTAAAATAATACATGCTCATCCAAATATGCAAGAATATGTAACAGTGCAAATGCTTGTCACATGTAAATGGCATTTTAGGAGACGTTATGGAAGCAGTGACAGGACTGACGGGTGGAGAGGAGAGAGCAAACCCAACAGGAGACTGTCTGCATGTGTATATATTTTCCTGTGAGTGAGTTTACAGGCAGTATAGGAGCTATAGAGAGACAGAGGGAGAGGGATGATGATGGATCTGGCAGGACTCATGAACACTGCTGAGAGAAAATGCCTGTGGTTCAAAGACACTCTCAGCAAACTTAACAAAGAAAGATGGCACAGAGGGGGAGCACATGAAAGGAAACTACACAATCAACTGTCACACAAACTTGGAGAAAACATCCTAGCCCTGCTGGAAGAAAATACTGTACTGCAACACACATTATTATTTTTACATAAATTCTTTGCAATGGACACAAGCAAAGCAATGGTAGCACTACTGCTATAACCACCATAGATATTATGACAGATTATATTTAAAAGAACTTATCAACAGAACATCTAATGCTACTGTGAACTACCTCAAATATTACAGTGCTACCTCTCATTTAGAGTCTCTGAAAATACATGACATGTACCAAAAGATTATTCTTATTACCAATTAATAATTAGATATTAAACTATGTGGTATGCGCATTCTTATAGATAATTCTGGAATAAAAATGTAGATTGATGCATCTTTTATTTACTAAAGAAGTGGTAATGAGACTTTTCTGCATTTCATGTTATTTTCTTTTAAAATGTCACCAAAATAACAGCAAACATTCAGTTTCTATAACATAATACTGGAAAGTATCAGCACATGTGTGTATATGTGTGTGTGTGTCTGCACAGTTCTGAGATATTGAGATGTTTCTAACTGGTCAATTGGTACCTACAGCTGGGGAATTGTCCCATCTCCATATTAAATATCTAAACAGATTTATAGGGCCAATATTTTGGGAGATATTAGTCATTTTGGAATACAATAGCCTTATAGTCATGCTGCTTGGTTGACCAGAAGCACAGTTAAGCGAGGCATTTACTAACTTCAATCCCTAGATATTGGTGTTAATATGACCATCATTCCCCACAGGCCAACGCGCTAGTGATCAGTATAATTGTCACTGAAATAATATAGCATAAGTAGCTTCTTGTCTGGTTGCTTTAGTGTGGTTAAATACATTGTGTTTTAAAAGGCTCAGTATTTGTCTTGTATGGAATTTTTATCTGCATGTTAAAAGCTGAGACTGTCAAATAAATGTAGTACAAGTATTATATTTGTCTATAAAATGTAATAGAACAAAAGTAACAGGGAGACTTGGGAGGGAGGCATAAAGTGAAAGACATGTCAATGTTGTATTGTATGCAATTCCACTAATTTAAACAATGCGTGGTTGAAACAATAGAAGCTTTATTAGATATTTAAACTGCAGTGTATAAATGCATGATCAGAAGCAAACCAAAGCAAGACACTGTCTGTTTTGCATTTGGTTTGTACGCAGGCAGGCAGTTATTTTGTATCTACAGTATTTGCAATTCAGAGTCCTGTTTCATTCAATAGCAATAAATCATTTAAGGTACCACTATCATTTGTCCGCACACATTGCTCGTGTTTTGGCCACCTTTTCTCTGATCTGGCAAAAAACCTTGCACGGTTTTGTTTTTTCTTGGAGCATCAAGTTAATATGAGTGGGCACACACAACACATAACATGTGTTAGTGCACAGAGGTCCAACACAATGTCCCATTTTGCTCCAAGCTTGTTTTATGCAGTGACAGGATGAAGCAATTTACGATAAGTACCAAGGAACAGTTGAGGAGATGATAAATGGCTTTATTGTTGAGTTTGTGACTATATCTGATAGCAGTGCATGTGTTCCTTTGAGTAATCAAGCTATAGCATAGCAAAAGAATCTCAGTTTCCTGGACACTGGTGGCGGGCCAGATTGTCTGGTCCTGATAATGGTAATGGGAGTGATGGCAACAGCGGCTAATCTACACAGAGGAGGGGTCAGGACCCACTTATCTACCCTGAGTGGAAAATAACGGCCCACTTTAAAGGCCAATCTATGATTGCAGAATGACAAGCCAGCTGAAACACTGGTGCCCCTCTGCTGTCTTGGTTTACTCTAGTCACTCACTGGCTTTGAGACATTTTTTCGCACTAAAATGTATTTGCTGAGCTTTTGATGTGAGACTGCAGGCTGGCTGCGGGTTGCTTTTATTCGTAACAGGTCATCACTTGCATAAAAGACACTTTAATTTTATGTTCCGACGGATTAGGAAAGTATTCAAAAGTTTTACTTCATTGTAGACGTCAGACTTTTCAAGAACAGATGTGAGCACAGTCTGGATTTCATAATAAAAAATGACTGTAGTGTATAAAACAGCCGTCATAAGTATTGGAGGCCTGAGCCAAAAAACTTGCCATCACCGACAATGGGTGTTCCACTCAAGCATCCAAACTATGTGTCTTCATATTTATTGCACAACACCTGCATAGTATGATTATGCATGTTCACAACATAATAGCATAAGCAACTGGCTGACATGGAAGTGAAGGACTAAATATAGCTCTCTGTTTGATCATCGCCTCAGGTCACGGACAGCACTTTGAACCAACATGGCTACATCCACAAAACACTATGAAGACAAGCTTCTGTTCTTCAAAGGACAGAAATTAGCAATGCAGCACACAACGAGATGTGCTATTAAGCAGGAGATACATGACATAACGTAGATGGGAATTAAAATGATGGGTGGTACTGCTGCAGGAATGTTGCTCTGGTTTCACTTTGTTTCATGGAAAATACTGTATTGAAGGAGAGTTTGGAGGTACAGGTCATTCAGTTGGCTAGCTGCATTAGGTGGAAAATATTCAAATGTTTTTTTTATTGTATGACAGGCATTGCAAGTAGTACTAGTTCGTTTATAGATTCATTGTTTAAGATTTAGGGGACATTTAAGAAAATCTATTTGCAAAATGGAATTGTATTGTTATATACAGTAATTATGTTTTCATTTGTGCGTAAACATGCAAAAAATGGGGGGGAAATGTGTTTTCATTTCCTTAGAATGAGTTGTTTATATCTAATGAGGAAGTGGGTTCAACATATTTTTAAAGCAGCCCAGAATAGATTCTCTTTTTCTTCTTTTTTTTTTTTTTAGCACATGGCATCCAGAATTAAACTGCATTATAGTCACCATCTATGTACAAGTACAGAGCACAGTTAAACAACTAAAAAGCTCAGAAGAGATAAAATAAATGATTTTTGTGAGGGCCTTCAGCAGCTTTTTGCAGCCACTGCGAAGACTTTTCAAATTTCAATTGGCTGCAAACTGCAACTTCACTGCTAGACGTCACTAACCATTATTAGCTGCAACATTAAAGATGAACATATGAATGCATCCGTAATTAAAATCCAACACATTACACAATACAATACCAATACACAATTTTACTCTTGTTGATGCAGTATGGTTGCACTACTACATATAATAGAGTTAGGTTTTGAATGCAGGACAGTGTTTTTACTCTCTGCTATTGCTACTTTTACTCACTGAAGTACTTCCTCCACCACAAGGACATTGAACGAGAATCAGGAATGCATGTGCTCTGATTAAGTGTTGTTTAACCCTGTGGTTTCATTCCTTTTGGTCTGAATAAAACAAGAGGCTGGCAGAGGGTCAGGAGGGGTCAGAGAGGACAGCGAGAGCTTCTTATATGAGTCGGACACTTTTGAGGAGCGATGCAAGGGGCACTGAGTCAGTTCATTGATATTCAAGGATTTGACCTGTTGACAACAGGGATGTCACTGAGGTTAAGACAGCCATGCCTTTCCTCATTGTGCCAAGCCAAAAAGCCATAGGGTCCCCCAGCCCCCACCACCCTCTGCACGGTTGTCATGGTGAGCAAATCAGTCCGACTGCACTATGTCACACTCATGTGGGCACATTCTCTCTTTCTTCCTCTCTTTCTTTGCTTTCTCTCACTGTCTGTCATGCTGTTTCACCAGGGGGGGCTTCCAAGCAGAGCTTTCTGTCCACTGACAATGCCTGGTGTGTCATGGACATCCCCATACAGTATGTGCATACACAGTTGCAAAGAGGAGCAGCCTCTGAATATCCAAGGGTTTCCCTTCTGAAAACACATGGCAACAGTTACATTTCCTGTCTGTTGTGGGATCTGAGTGGGTGGATTGTGCTTTGTATCCAAGGACAAGTCAAGTCAGGTGGTGAATCCACACTGCAGGTCACCAAGTCCAAAAGCTGCCAATCATATTTCATCTCACAGCTGGAGTGCCCCTGTTAAGCCCACCGTCAATTAAACTAGCGTCACATACATTATTAGTTTGGGGTCCTGTTGTCTCTTTAAAAGTAATGGACCACCATTGAAATGACCACAGTATAGCTTCTGATAAGAGCAAAAATCAATCAACAGAAATTCATTTGATTCACTTGCACAACATACATTCTTCATAACCTTACTGTGTCTTCTAATGGAAAACAATTGACTGATGTTTGGCAGTAGGCCTCTGCAGAGTCTTGTTGTCACACAAATATGTTCCTAGAGCCAATGTCAAGGAGATTAGACTGAAGGGAAAATTGCTGCTGTATTTAGCAGTGGAGCTGGCGAGTCACTGCTCTCAGGTGATGGGGCATGTCTGTGCCTCACCCCATCTGAACCTGACGGCTGCTGCGGTTGGCACTGTAATTACAGAGGTTAGACATAAATCACAGAGTAAAAGGTGGGAGAGGGAGAGAGGTAGAGTGAGGGGGGAAAAAGACAGGGAAAGTAAAAAAGAAAGGGGGGCTAGTGAGAGACTAGTATAGCCTAAAGGCCACAGGAGGCCCTGATAGAACTGAGAAACATACTGTTCCAAACTAAATGCTCCTCCATCCTTTTTGTTCTTTTTTCCCCACTAAGAACACGTATATACTTTCTTTTTCCTTGACTGGCACAGTCCAACTCTACTGAAGGCTTTTCTGATCCATGACACAACTCTTGTTCACTCCACAAACACATTATACATGAGAGAAGCATGCCTTTCTGTTTGTGTCCATGCCCAACTGAAAATGAAAAACTCTCAATAATCCTCTATTTATAAGCCAATAGTGAGTGTGAATCAGTCAGCCCTTTGTGCTTTAATAGTCAATTGACAATAGTCATCAGAAAGTAACCATCAACTGTAAAAAAAAAAAAAAAGTCTTCTTAAAGATACTTGCACATTTTGCCTGTTTACTCTTATTCTCTGATCTATAGGGCTCTATGTTTTCCAAAACCTGTTCAATACACATCACCTTTCCTTCCTCTTGATAATGATCCTGTATTGCTGTAGCTGGGTGCTGCAGTTTAATGCAAGTCAAAACAGCTACACAGTACTACAACTACAAATAGTATGGATAAAGGGAAAATACATTTAAAATGAGAATGTAGTGCTATTAAATTGCATTTCATTGGAGAGGGTATGAACATTACATACAGTATTTCATGTTTGTCTGGGAAGCACCCATTCATTTATATACATGTGTGCATCCATTATCAAGGTTCAGGCTGCAACACTTTCACAAAAAAGTTGGAACAGAGGGAACGTATGGCTAATAATGACTTACAGTGCAATGCCTAAATAATAATGTGACTTGAACCAGGTGATGGGACCATTCGACTGCAATCCTGATTTGGTCCAAAAGCAGCAATCAACAAAAGTGTAGACTTTTAGGCACAAAGATGCACCAAGGACCACCGGTTTGCCAACAAAAATGTCAGAAAATGATTGAAATCAAATACAAATTAGAAGGTATTTTGATGATTAGGCCTCTGTGATGCGTCTATCAGGACTGAGATTCAAGGCTAAACTGAGCAGCCGTGATCCCACAGACGACACTGGACATGAGCTGTCATTCATCTGCAGCTGATAGAACCATATGGGCTCAGGATCATCGAGGGACACTTTTGTCAAGTTTTGCAATATGTAGTTATAACCACAGGAGATGATGACCTGCAGTCTTTATTCTTATTTAAGCATAGTCGACTATAAACCACTTTATCAACCTTTTTTGAAAACCAGCCACTTTATATATTTGTGAGTTAAGATTTGGTATCAAACATCAAGAAAAGCTCAGATGTGTGGTTGTCAGAGTATGATGTCATCTCTATCTTAATGTATTGTAATGCTTAAAGGTTTGTCAAGGTTTGAGGTGAAAAATACTAGAAATTTCTATAATTTCTATCCTGCATTGCACTTTTTTTAATGTGTGAGAAGTAGAATTTGTTTTGATCATTTGCAAAACAGAGGATAAAACCCTTCAACATTGTAACGACACTTGATCGGTCAAATTCAATGAATCGTAAAGAGAATGACGAGTTTGATACAAAAAAAATTGTCAGGATGCACAAGTAAATAGTTCACGAGTGATTTCTCAGGAAATTTAAGTGCGATGATGATGATGATGATGACCCTGATATTAATACAGTTTGCCCCCAATTGCCACTTAAATTGCCACTTGCTTAAATTTTAAGAGTTGTATGTGTTTCTGAGTAATTAATACAATTAATGACAGCAATGTACAACATACAACCAGTGGTTATTCAAGGTTCAGAGTCAACTCCACTGAGGTGTTTATAAAAGGGGAAGTCATTTTTCATTGACAGGAAGCTTTTCTGCCTCATCATCACATTGTACATTAACCCTCTGTGAAAATCCATAGATCGTCATAACAAAATCCATGCAGTCTGAATCATTTCATCTTTTGAGCTGTGAAATTGAATGAATAGGGGGTCTGCAGCCAGCTGAATAAGGACATGTAGAAATGAACATATCTCTGGTGCAGCAATATGCGCCTGTATCAGACAGAGATGTAGGTAGACACTCGAGGTTGGCGCCTCTCATGTAAAGATAATGTTGCTGCGAAGACAATCAACACTTCTTATTTCATTCAGTGTCAAAGACCATAATATGAGTTCCACTGATCGCTAAAACCATTATCAAGAAGCTTTTAACAGGTTCCAAGGACCATGGCTTACTTTTTAAATAAAATATAAACAAGGGAAAATATCAAACCCATTAATCTTTCATTAAGCTCGCCGGATAAAAAAGAATCGCTTAAAGTATCATTCGTTACCATCACTGCGAGTGCAAAAGCCCCCTGCTAACATCAAAGGCTTCTCAAAGAAACAGAGCGGGAGAGAGTCAGTTAGCTGAATTTGGCTGAGAACCAGCTTGTGGTTGGGTTTTAATTTCGACTGACTCATAATGGCACTGAGGAGGAAACGGGGACCCGGGTCTATAATGGTTTTTGTGGCATCAAGGCCTTTTGAGCAAACACTCACATAAACAATGCGCTGCTGTTTTATAAAAAGCAGCAGATTCAGACTGGATGTTGACAAAGGTTGAGAGCTCATCCTCATCTTGCCCAAGTCTTTGTGTCATTGAAAGATCAGAGTCTTTTCAAGGCTAAATAATGGGGAGCCTCTATTTCTCATGCACACACACACACACACACACACACGCACGCACGCACGCACACACACACACACACACACACAGTTGTACAACATGGGAGGAGTGGTTGGTATGTTTGTGGGGCTATGTGTCTGATCCTGCTTTATATGTTTTGGGTGGGGCATCTTGGACTTGCAACTATTTTGAAGCTCTTTGATGTAAGTTCACTGAATTGTATTTACTTGTTTGTATTTAATTTCATACACATAATGGTATTACTTAATTAAAATCATTTTAAAGATGCTTTCACAATTTCAGCACTAGCTTTCAGCCATCAACTAAAATCATCCAATGAAAGAAAACCAGGACACTGCTGAGTGCGACAATGTTTTTCGGTCTAACATCCTGTCTGTCTGTTACAGCTCTATTGCCGTCACTTGATAACATTAAAACAGCCTGGCAGTGATGCCAAGTAGGTTAATAACATGCAGTGGATTAAGGTTTTGGTATAGCTCTGCATACGGACAGCTATACTACAGAGGAGTGATTTACTGCAGAAAAATAAACCTACTCCAACACAGCCCTGTATTGGAGCAATATCCTCAACAGACAGTGACATTCATTTCTGTCTACAGTACACAAAGCGAGCAAAGAAGCTTCCGATTGACTTCAGAGGCCCAGTATATTACATGAGTTAGTCATGGCTCATACTGAATTAAACATGGCAAGAAGAGTTTCTTTTTATCTACAGCCAAAGTGCTAAATCTGACCACTGCAACCGATACTCGCCCACTTCAAATCCTGCCTTTGATAGTGAATGCGTAGGAGCTTCAAATGTATCAGTTTGTCCTCATTTTTTAATGGGTTTCAGTCGCAAACGCACGCTGATGTTTGCAGCTGAAAACAAAAATTATACATAAACACTGCGGTGAGTCTTTTCTGCCATGTTTCTCTGCAGAACAGGCATGTCTTAGTTATGCCCCGGTTACTGTTTTATGTCTGTACTTTTCTTTGTTTCCTGCAAAGGTAGATTTAATCCTGCACCAACAGGGCGACAGTTTCCTTCCAAATCATCTCTGATAGGTGCAATAATAATTACAGAGGACATGAAGAGACAGGCTTGTGTGATCTCCCACTGTTGTTTGGAGTTGGATGATAGTTAGATAATACTCTATTCAGCTCAAAGATGTCACAGACGTGTGTTTTTGTTGTGCAGGACTCATCTTTGTGGTCTGGAGTTGTGATATTTTTGGACAAGCAGGGATGAAAGCCCAGGGTCCTGTGGCTAATGAGATACCGAGGCAATGAGAATGATGGTTTTAATTACTGCCCAGGACTGGTCTAAAGGGGGTGATTGCTGAAGAGCATGCTGAGTGTCCTAGGTTGGGAGTTCAGATGGATGCCAGTCATGCTGTGCCTGGCTGCCTTTGATGCTCACTCCCCTCTGCTTTATTCCCACATTGTGCTTATTAGATTCTTTGCTGCTGATGCTTCACTACACCTTTGTTCAAACCAACACATCAGACAAAGAAAGGCATAACTACAGAGAGTTCAACTTCAAATCCCTACAAAGTTTCAGTGATGCAGGAGGCAACTTAATCTTTTGTGGAAATTAAATCTGCAGTACTCCCATTGTGTGGTGGCTCTCTGACTGAAAGGAGACTGTGATATGTCTTCTGAAAGAAGAGACATTTCTGAGTTCAGGGGCTGGGAATCAACTATGTCTGTAAACAAAAATGAGTGCTAAAAATAGAGATCGCTTCTGAGACGTTTAAATTGAGTCGGGGAATATTCCTTCGTACTGTCCTCTCTTATTTCAAGGGGAAGGAGATCTACAGTAGATTCACAGGCAGGCTGTGAGTCCTCCGTCTCCTCGGCTGCTCCCAGCAGGAGGGTGTTGCTACGTGTCTACTCTCTGTTCTTCAGCAGCCCAGCTGTGGACCAACCCTTGTTGACTTTTCGGAGATCACATGGCATCCTCACTGAGGCTGCTCCGAGGGGGCTCTGCCTCTGCAGGACACTGCTATGGTCAGCACAGGCCTCCTTCTCCTTCTCCTGCTGCCTCTGCCTCCTCACTCAAATAAAGGTCAGGCTGGCTAATGTTTATACACAGACACAACATTAAATGTGACTCCAATCCTTCCTTCTTTCCTCATGCCACTGGATATTGTTTACTTACCTTTACAGTATTGAGTGGACAAATCCACATCTGTTGATTCAAGCCTTTTTTGTTCTCATATTTCCTGTATCTGTATACACAACTAATCTTCAACAAGTCAAGGCCGCCAGCCAGAGACGTCTTTGTTATCGAATGAGCAGGAAGCCAAATTCTATTAGAACAAACGAGAACTTCAATAAAAATGTCCTTGGTGGTGAGGTTTACAGGAAGTGCAGATAAGAGGTTGAATCATTCTGATTCTTCTCTACAATAATGATGTGTGCATTTTTCATGTGTCTCTTGAATGTATGGGTTGGAAATAGGGATTATAAGTGAAAGTGATTATTTACATCAGGTTCAGACTTTATACTCCATTTTATGAGAAACTTACTGCTCAGAGTTCACACACAAAGCAAATCAACCAAAGCAAGAAGCCAATATTAAAAAAAAAAACACACACATAGTGAGGCAATTAATGACATTAACAAAAATTTTGCAGTATTTTCTTAAAGAAACACATAAAAACAATGGTTTTCTGCTTTCCTTTAGGTCCTCTTTGAGATGTTTTACTTTGCTGTGGTTAAATTAAACTGAACATGATTTCTTATCAATCATTTAAAGCAGGGGTGTCAAACATACAGCCCATGGGCTAAAACATGGGCCACCACAAGTTGTGATATCGCCCATGGGATGAATTTGCAAAGTGCAAAAGTGACATTGAAGATATTAAGAGTCAAAGATGTGAAACTTTTTTTGGTTACAAACTTCAAATTTTAAACTCTACAGTTTTAACAATATTTTGCCTGTTACTAAATCTTTTGTGCCTTTGTAGATCTACTGTCATCTGTAATATATGTGTATATATAAAGTTGAGGCATTATATTGTTAAAATTGCACTGTACTTCTAAAGAAATTTCCAGTTTTTTCGGATTATTCACACATTTTTTGTGATGGGATAGTTATAAAAGTCATGCTGTTATAATTGTAAATATTTTCACTTTTTTTTTCTTGCACTAAAACAATAAGAAAAATGTGAAGATCTCATTATTTATAGGCTATTATGCTATTTAAAAAAAAAAAATTTTTTTACTTGAGATAAAATTTAACTGTTTGTGGCCCTGAACTAAAATGAATGACACCCCCTGGTTTAAAGCACTGGAAGTAATGAAAGTTCAAACATGCCATCTTCTCATTATAACATCACAGAGTATTTTTCATTCATAATTTAGACAAGTTCTAATGGTAGAAACTGTTAAAAGCTAATTAGTCATTGACAATACCTACTAAAAAAAACCCAAACCCAAAATTACTATTCTGCTGCTTTTCTTCATTGCAATTAGAGCACATAGGGTTGTATAAAACTTAGAGTATACATATTTTACCTATTCTGCAGGAGTTCAGAAACCCCTGCTACAAATGTGTATGATGCACTGCTTGGGTTTTAAGAGGGTGGGGAGGCACAATGATGCAGGGCAGATTAAGTTCCACATCAGACAAGAGAATAATCTAATTTTCCTAACATGTTTACCAGGGCTGGTTCTAGGCATAGGCACAGTGGGGTCAATGCCCCCCCCCCCAAATGCTCCAACTGCCCCACCAAACTGACCAGTTTCATCCTAAAATTAAAATAACTGAAAAATATTTGATTTTCTCCTTGTCAATCTGGCCAATTTCAAACATGCCACATTGAAATAATAAAAGTATATTTATATCTGATTGTTGATGTATAAAAAGTGACAGACAGCGGAGGTCAGAACTAGGCTACTTTGTGCAATCATTTCACTCTGGGGATAACTGGGTTTCAGTTAATGTTCAGATTTAATGTGATGCTTCCACATTTATCTGGCTGATGTTTCTTGGTAATTGCTGTGATTATTTCCTTCTCTGTCATATAGAATCACTTTGGAGACATAACGTTTAAATAAATTGGCTGGGTGTGTCAGTTGCCATCAGCACTGTTGGCTAGTTTCTGTTACATACAGCACAGGAGCAGCACAAGTTGACCAACGCTTATTATGACGTAGCAGCAGAGACCATTTCTAACTTAAATACCACTCATATAAACATAAAACTGCTTCGCTAGCTCAGTCTGATAATAACTGAGACGCTGGGGTGCCGATAAGGGGGTGGGAGGG
>JAPTYQ010134162.1:0-14062 GCA_029814465.1 Ostorhinchus cyanosoma | reverse complement strand
GGGGGCTGAGGGGTGTTGAAATGTGTGTTTGTTATGTTTGCTTCCCTCTGTTGTACTTTTGGTTTCACGTCTTTCAATCACTCTGTGTTTGTTTTTCAAAATGTGGACAAATTGTAATAACACTGGGGAACAATTTCAAAACAAATTTCTATTCAGTTGGATTTTTATGCTGATTAAAACTAAAATTGGCATGCTGATTCCAAAATTGCAGTCAGTTTTTTTCTGGCACGTCAAGGTTTTTCTCCACAGCTAACCCCTAGATAAGCAAAATTCCACTGATTAGCTGTAGTAAGACTTTCCAGCTGATTACGATTGGACTCATCTACATCTACGTGGACACTTGTTTGTTCAGTTACAACTGAGACAGTGCAATGAGAGGTGTGTGCAGCTGCAATAGTTTGGTACTAATACTACTGTAATTACAGTAGCCATATCCTTTGTAAAAACAAAATACTGTTTAATAAACATTGCAGTCATTCCTGTTTCTTTCATATTTCATTGTATGTCAGTATTTGAAAATTTTTATAAAACAAGCACATATCTGTGAAGTACAGTATTTTTCATATTTTTTAAGAAAGGGGGATCCTATAGTTCAAAAACTTGATGTGATAGAGAAAAATTGAGATTAGTTTTGGATTCCGCACCCAAAAATTTGTTAAGAACAGCTGTCAGACCTAACTCAGCAAAAACTGTGTTCCTCAGTGTAATGGATGTTTTTGTGACTAACTCTTGAATAAATAGATTGACAACAAAATCTGCCCTTTTTTCTTTTAGCACCTGAACAAGACTTACAACACAGACGTGCCCCTCGTCCTTATGAACTCCTTCAACACAGACGAAGACACGAAGAAGATCCTGCAGAAGTACACGCATCACCGAGTCAAGATACACACCTTTAACCAGAGCAGGTGAGAGGACCAGTTGATAACAAGCAGTGGGAATATTCAGTGGGCCCGGTGACAGAAGAGGCTGTGATTGTAGGAGTCCCACACACCGTCAAAGTAAATCAGTCTTGACAAGGTGGGCAGCTAAATGCCATCAGCTGAACAGGAAATAATTAACACCCTCCTGGCAAGCAAATGTTGTATAAGCTGATAATGAAGGGAGGCTGAGGTTTCACACAAGACCCATGACAGAAAGAACACTTGAGAAGTAGTACAGGACTACAAATATGCAAAACTCCACCTGACACTGACTTTACACTTTGCTCGATGGGATCCAAATAAACTGACGGAACTCACTGTCATGTGTCACATTATGAATAAAGCTTCTATATTCTGTGTATGAGTGGCCAGTGTGCAGTCGTCCACTGTGTAAAGCTTCTGATTCAGTAACAGAAAAATGTCATGTTGCGGAGGAAAATATTCATATTTAATGTTTTGGTGACTCTGGTTTGTCAGTTGAGCTGAACTTGTTCTACATCATTTCACAGTTAGATCTGATTCCAACTTGTTGTTACTCTAGTGTAATGGCAGATATTGGGCTCTTCATCTAAATGAAGGAGAATGAAATAAAACTTTTTTTTTTTTAGTATGAATAATAGATCAGTCAAGTCATCCAAATGTTAAACTTGGCCAAGTTATTCTTTTAAGAGTCAACTAGTTTTTATTTGGCTTGAGGGTGAGAGAAGATTTTAGTTTTTAATGGCTGATGTTAAGTAAAGGCTGAGTACAGTGTGTTCTTTACACCCAGTCCTTGGTTGACCTGTTTGGTTTGTTTGTTTTTAATTATCATTGTTTTAGTTTGGGTGGGGGACATGTAGTTATGATGACTAAGCATCATAAATTGATAAAACATTAAAATGCCCATCCCGAGTACAACCTCATACCTGTGTTTCCTGAAATCTGTCCATCAATATAATATCCGGGTGTGTGGTTGTTTATGGGTGACATGTTTCTTTCTTTAATCATAAGTTTGTCAGTTGATCTGAATGACATAAAAATGCCCAAAAGTTATCATCATTATTGAGATTATTTTCTTGTCCAGCCTTAATCTATTGCTTTATATGATCGATCATATCTTGTCAATGCAGAGTATGATTTCTTGACACATGTGAAAACTGTTTTCTTACCTTATTTCAGGCTTTCATTTGTGATGTAGTTCTTGTGAATTTTCATATCAAGATGGTCAAAACACTATCACTCAACACTTTGGAGGGGTCTGTTATGGACAATATTTAATGTTAGGTATGATTTAGGTTAAACCATGACACTCCCTATATCCCTGACTAAAGATATAGAATGTGTGTACCACTTTCTAACCTATATAAAAAAACATTTACAGTATATATACAGTGTGGCATGTACAGTGATTTTTACATATAGTCAATTTGCAAACACAATTTCTTTGATTTTTTTTTTTTTTTTTTGTGTCTGAAAATAAATAAACTAGTCGCTTTTAAATAATTCAGATACATTGTTGGCTGCATACATAATGTACTGTAGGCTGTTGGTAGGCATTTATGCGTGTCCACCACAAATCTCATGTACAAGAATAAGATTACAGTGTCCCAGCACAGTATCGCCAAAGTGATCTGTAAATACAATTTGCATTCTGTGTCTGATCGTCATAACATCGTGTCAGTTACTCATGTTTGCTTAAACCACTTTGTCCTACATTCGAAAGGAGGAAGGATACAATATCAAGGAGACAAGAAGGAAACAAAAAAATACAAAAAGAATATTGTAATGAATGATTTACTCATGTAGACTATATTTCCCTTTTAGTGTTACTGAGTTACAGTTATTAGAAACGTGTCCTGTAATGTTCTCTGGCATGTGTTCATAGATGATGTGCTGATTTAGAATAATTTTTAGTGAGTTTTTATCTTTTACATTAGTTGAGCTAAAACACATGTGCCTGGAAAAGTAGTAACATCCTCCTTAAGGGTTAAAAAGTCTGCTTCCCAACAAGAGCGATATCTGTTGCATCTCATTCTCTTCTCTCTTTGCCCGCGGTTCAAGTCTTTCATAAAACTATTATTAAATTAACTAATTTAAAAAATGTGAAAACACTGAAGTGTCATCCTTTCATTCTGTTGTTTTAATAGAACATCTGTCCCTACTGATGCAGCGATATTTAATCAATGAAGGAACAATCTGTTCTCACTTGGTCAGAAGTGTTTCCAGACCATGAACACATCAAAACCATTCATGTGAAAGATCTTCCCCAAAGTGTTCGCCTGAATGAATCCTTCACTAAGAAGGCCTCCATGAATCGAAGTCTGCAGCTCCTCTCACCTGACCGGTAGTCGTGAGCTCCCACTCAGTGACATTTGTTAAGTCAACCTGACATGGATCCGTTTTAGAGCCCCTTTGATCAGGGTCATGAACACAGTGATGATGGTTTGGGCTGGTTGGCTTTTTGCCACATTTGCCTTCTTGGAAAAACTTTAAAGTGCACTTCATAAGACTGTTTTTGAAGTCTTTCACTGTTATGAAGAAGAAGAAATGAATGTGGCATGTTTCTCTGATGCTAAATTTCCACAGCTCTATCCAAAATGTAAAACAAACACATTCTAGCATGTTGTGTTTTCTCTTTGTGCCTCTTACTTATTTGCCTCCACAGTTGGATGAAGAAATGTTTTCATATGTTTGCATAAAGTCCTGCTTATCTTTTCAACAAACACAGACTGGAAAAGTGCAGTTCATGAGGAAATTGCACCGCAGACGTATCGCAAAGTTTTGCTTTGCATGATTGTAAACATTTAAAGATTTAGAAAACTCACCTTTTTAGATATTGAACTGCGAACCCGCCCTCAGCTTTTATAAAGAATTAAACTGAACTTAAATGAATATATTTTTTTCATCACACAACTTCATTGAATTCTCTAATGTGATCAGCGACAGCATCAGTAGTCTTTTATTTCTGTATAACAGACTGTTTATACTAATACTGTTAGAGTAATTGACTAATTAACCATGTAATAAGCAGGATAATGTACAACGAACTGGTTATTATGGTAAAATAAATCCACCTCAGGGCAGTTCAAGACCTTGTCAAGTTTATTTCACTGTGTATTACCTCATAAATTGCACTTTTATCTGAATGTAAGTGTTTAAAGACTAAAATTGCAAGCAGTGATTACATGTAAATAGTGTAGAGTAACATCCTGCAGTGTTAGTTATTTTTGTTTGGTTTTTTTTTTGGTCAGGTACCCTCGCATCAACAAAGAGTCCCTCCTCCCAGTGGCCACCAACCTGAGCATGAACGGGCAGAACACAGATGGCTGGTACCCTCCAGGTCACGGCGACATCTACGCCAGCTTCTACAACTCGGGCCTGTTAGACCAGCTGATCGCTCAGGGCAAGGAGTACATCTTTGTCTCCAACATCGACAACCTGGGAGCCACCGTGGACCTCCACATCCTGCACCACCTTGTGAGCCAACCCAACGGGAAGCGCTGCGAGTTTGTCATGGAGGTGACGGACAAGACCCGTGCAGATGTCAAGGTATGAGGAAGAGGGAGCGCGTTTCTGTCCATGTTGTGTTAATTCTTGCCAAGAAGCAGATCTAACATCAGTCACTCTGTTTTTAAGGGCGGTACGCTGATCGAATATGAAGGTAAACTCCGCCTGCTGGAGATCGCGCAGGTTCCCAAGGCACACGTGGATGAATTCAAGTCGGTTTCAAAGTTTAAGATCTTCAACACCAACAACCTGTGGATCTCGTTGGCTGCGATCAAGAGGCTGCAAGAACAGAAGGCAATGGACTTGGAAATTATAGTCAACCCCAAGGTGAGCAGGAGGAAACACATTAACAACATGAACTACACAACTTATGTAGCTTTTTTCTGTGCAATCATTCCTGCTATTTATGATTATGGTAATGATAATGATATATTAATCACTGTCACCTTTACGAACTTGTCATTTTAACTCCAGACATACAATCATTTCATCAACCGCTTCTATTTTGCTGAGCAGGAATCTGGCCCAGCTCTAGTTTATTCATTACATCTCATCTTCATCCATTGGTTTTAATAGATTTTTAAAACCGTTGGACGGATCTGAGGCATTTGCAGTGGAGACGAATTTGGAGGAAAAAGTCAATTAGGCCTGTTTTTACCGTTATTATGAATAAATAGCTAAGGCACATTAACTCTCAAAGACCCAAACACCTGCCAGAGACAAAAGCATCTACTGATCTAAAATGTTAAATAACCTCTTAAGTACTAAACCTATCAATACATTTAAATAATTCAGGCAAAATGCAGTTTCTCTGTGTTTCGGCTGATTCAGATGTGTCTTTTTGGCCGTTCAGAAGCTCCACTCCATCCTCTGCGACATTGATTCATCAGTTGAACCCATGTAGTGTGATAAATGGTGATGGTTATAGATACTTGTTTTTATTTTCAGTTAATATCATCGAATTAATAAAAGTCACTTTTACGTCAGTTTTTTTTATTCTGATGTAATAATCATTGAATTTTCTCTGAGCTTTGATGAACATCCACATGATCAGTGAATTAAATAAAGGAAAATACAGAGATTTTCAGTGAAAAATACATCACTTAGGAAAGGTTAAATATTTAGAAACGTTCATTTGGAAATTGCCTTAAGATTGCCTTATGAATGCTTCAGATTTATCAGAACCTCTCCCCAACCTAGAGAAAATCAGAATGGCAAGTTTTTTTCTTTCTTTGCACCTGAATAGTGTTTTTTGTTGACATTTTGAAGGCCATTAAAGTAAAATGACTCATGAATGTTCTGCTGTCTGTTATTTGCACATTTTAATCCTAAGGGGTGCAATTCAGGAGGAGAATGGCAGCATGTATCGCTGCGGTACACCCCTTTAGATTTAGACTTATTCTAACACATAAGTGCCAAAAGAAAAAAAAAAACAGCCCCTATGAGCTCAACCAAAAAGCAGATTGCCCTGTAGTCTCACAGTATATCATCCTTCCTCTTTTAGAATGGTTATCTTGTCATGTTCGAAACAGACGCTGTGTAGCAGAGCACAGAAAGCTGCAGCACTCTCCTCTCCACAGACCACCCCCTCTGAATAAATCATACGCCACTTAAAAAAAATTCAGTCTTGCTCAAGAAAGGCATCATTTTAAAGACTGTTTTCTGTCTCTGCATTTCCTGTCATCCAACGCAGCTTGTTTTTTTTATTTATTTTTTTTTTTTTCTGAGCCGTTTGTTGTCGTTTGAGGTTTTGCATAGAAAAGATGAGAACAAAGGAGTTTCAATTCCAATCCAGTTTTCTGGTCACCTCTCTCGTGGCTCATCTGCCCTACTTGGACTCCTGTGTGAGCTCAATGTGTGTGTTTATGAGAGGAGCTGTTGTGATTAAAGGAATATATAATGTGTGTTTGGTAGCAGACAGGGAGGACGTGAATAGACAGGACCATCAACACAGGCACAAAGATAATGATAAATGTTTTACATTTCTTTCAAATGGTTCCCTTAAAGGCTACTGTGCTGTGTTAAAAATTTAAAGCCTCTTCATCTTCTCTTCTGCAGAAGACCGTATCACTTCTATGAAACACTTTGATAACAAACAGAAGATGACTTATCGCATCTCAAACAAACTCGCTGCTTTCACAGTTTCTAGCAGTTTAATTGTTAAATGTCTGTGGGACATTTTTTAAAAAATCCTGCCTGATTCTAAATGGCTAAATAATTAATCGGTGAAATTTTGTTAAAGTGGGATCCTTTTTGATGTGGATTAGTATGATTAATTTATTTAACCATGCCCTGCAAATAAAATCCTCTGTCGCCCTCTAAAGCGTGTTGTGATAGAGCTGTTATTTTCATCAAACAGAGTTGACTTGATGTTATTTTGGTTCTGTTCACTCCGAGGTGCAACATTGTGCCGCTGTTACCCCTCCTCAGCACAGAAGCGCTGCCTAAGGGTATGCAAATCTGCACGCAGCGTAATAAACGCACAGCTGAGCTTTAACACTGATGCCAGCTTCACTTCTGATTATTTGCTTGTACATGAAAGTTTCTGTCCCTGAGCTACAGAACTGCACAGCGTAACATCACAGATGTTATGTAAGTGTTGGTAACTATGCTGTCACACCTTACATAAGTGTCGTCTGGAAGAGGTGCAACACAGCTGTAAATATCCATATATGTTAGACGAGTCCGCCCTCATTCCAATGACATCTACATTAAAAGTCTAAAAACTAAAGGTAATGACAACCTAAGAAAAAATACACCAAGTGATAAATGTTACATAAGATGTTTAATGCCATTTATTCTGGTTATTAAAATGGTATTTGTCGTCTTAAACTCTATCTCCCTCTGTCCTCTGTGGGTTTAGGACACTCAGTCACCTCTTTTTCACCTGATGATGTAACACCAGCTAATATTTGGAAAGAATCTAAGAAACTGTGATTCTATGTAACACAAGACAAGGCTAAATACTATTCTATTCAGAGGATTACTGGTAATTTTGGTAAAATACTCAGTTTTCCTCATTAGATATAACAGGGAAATATAGGAAAACAAATGTTTTTTTTGTGTGTGAATATTATTTCATGATAAATAAGAACAGCGTGAACAATGTGATAGCTGTTTTTATGAAATGCATTGTTTTGCTGTGTTACTATTAGCTCTACTTTACTGTTTGCATCCATTAACCCTCTAAGACCTAAACATTCATTGGCGACCAAAAGTATCTACTGATCTAAAATGTTTAATAATGTCTGAACCACTAATCCCATCAATACATGTAAATAATTCAGTTCCAGTGCAGTTTTGTAGCTTTTCAGCAGCATCAGATATGATCCATTTGGACGTTCAGGGGCTCCGTAGGGAAAATATAGAAACCTCATCTTCTACAGCATTGATTCACCAATAAAACCAGTATAGTCTGAATAATGGCACTGGTTGTAAACACTTGTTTTTATGTCAGTTAGTGATATACATGATCAGTAAATAAAATATAGGTAAATATATGGTATTATATAAAACAAAATGCAGAAAAAATATAATGAAAGGTTAAATATAGAGAAAAAATAATTTGCAAGTCACCACAAAGATAAATAGTTTCTAGGTCTTAAAAGGGTTAATGCATTCATTCAGTTTATTCTTTTTTTTTTGGGTCATAATATATTTTCGCACTATTTAAACACAGCTTCTTGTTCCTCACTTCCTGTCTTCCATCCTCCGTCAGACTCTTGACGGCGGTCAGAACGTCATCCAGCTGGAGACGGCGGTCGGCGCTGCCATCAAGTGTTTCGACAACGCTCTGGGCATCAACGTACCTCGCAGTCGCTTCCTGCCCGTCAAGACCACGTCAGACCTGCTGCTGGTCATGTCCAACCTGTACAGTCTGGAGGCGGGCTCGCTCACCATGAGCCCCAAGAGGGAGTTCCCCACGACACCCCACGTCAAACTGGGCAGCTCCTTCACAAAGGTAAAGCACTAAAATAAGACACTGCATTTTTAACCCAAAAAAACCCAGTGTGGTCTAGAAACACTAGGGTACAGATGTCAAACTCATTTTAATTCAGGGGCTACATGGAATCCAATATGACCTCAACCAGTTAAATAATAACATAATAACCCAAAGTCCAAACCTTTCTCTATGTTTCAGAGTGAAAAATGTAAAAATACAATATGAAAATGTTCACATCCAGTACAACTATCCTTTTAAAATGTGAATAGCATGAACAACCTGAAATTTGTTTAGAAAAATAAGTGTAATTTTAACAATATTATGTGTCACTTTATCATTTACACGTGTGTATTCAAAGCTTCAGAGTGGATCTACAAATACACAAAACATTTAGTAACAGGCAGAATATTGGTCAAATTGCACTGACTTCTCTTAAGACATTTCAGATTGTTCATGTTATTCACAGATTTTTAAAGGACAGTTTGTAAATGTTGACATTTTTGTGCATTTTTATTTTTACACTAAAAGAGTCAAATTTGGAGTTGTCATTATTTATTTATGTTAGTATTTTATTGGTCTGACCCACTTAAGATCACATTGGGTTCCATGTGGCCTCTGAACTAGAATTATTTGGACCCCGTTGACAGTTAATATCTTAAGTGTAATCTTTGTATTTCACACGGTCCAGATTGGACCCTTTGGCAGATGATATGTGTGATAACCCTGCCTTAGGGGGTTTCTTTGAAAGAAATGTTAATTTTCACTGTAGTTAACAGTCTTAAAGGAAAAACACTGAATCCTAGCTCCTGATATTAATGTTTGAATTAGCCTGGGTGTCTTTTCTGTCAGTGTCTGATATAAATGGATATACATTTTTTTAATGCTGAGTCTTTAAAAAGCTCAATCGAAAACGGCATCCCACTCCAAATTTACCTCTGAGTATTAATTTTCCATTGTCTTGTTTTGTTTTGTTGTTTTTTTAATAGTGATGAGGTTTTATTTTAATATTTATGTTCATCTTAAATGGTGTAGTGGAACAACTCTAATATGGCTCACACTGTTGATGCTGTAGCATAAATATTCAGCTTCTGTTTGATGCAGTTCTTCATAGCCGCTCTAATATTTTTAATTTTTACCATTAAGGTCAAACACAAACACATGGAAAAAAAAACCCAGAAAGCAACACAAAACAATGTATAAAATTAAAAACTCTATGCACTTGTCTATATCTTGAAAAATTATGTGTACGTATATACAAACCTACATATATGGTTGCGGAAAAAATTATTAGACCATCAAAACCCATCAAAAATAATGGTTATGCAATCACGTACTAACCCCTGTGTGTATCATGTGACTAAAACCGACAGAAAAGAAAACATGGAATGCCTAAAAGCACTGTTTTTGTCAGTACAATGACATAGATATTAATGTAAGAACTGAAGTGATTGTGGTTATTATCAAGAAAACATGAAAAATGGATAGATATCAGCTCTGAAATTAAACTACTATGAGCTGTTTTTGTTGTTATCATTATATTTGTCCAAACAAACGTACCTTTAGTTGTAAAAGGCATTAAAAGGAAGAAGAAATTAAAGAAAACAAGGGTGGTCTAATAATTTTTTCCACGACTGTATATGCTTTGGGTTCAGTCCTCTAAACCAGGATGTTTTCACCATATAATTCCCTGAAACATCCTTTAATGTGTATTATCTGCAGGTTCAGGAGTATCTGACCCGTTTCGAGAGCATCCCAGACATGTTGGAGCTCGACCACCTCACAGTTTCTGGAGACGTCACCTTCGGGAAAAATGTTTCATTGAAGGTAAGTTTCATCACCTGGTTTCTACTGGATTCTACTGGTCTACTGGCTCACTCTTCACCACCCGATTTTTTTTTAATTAGATGAACATGGTAATCCACAAACACTTTCATCATATTTTCAGGTGAACACACTGACAGTAAGATGTTATAGGAGTCTGTTTTAGTGTCCATGTTTATTTTATTTCTGCTGTGTAGAGCTTCATAGAAACACTCAGAGCAGCTAGAAGTACCAGGTTTACAGAAAATAGATGTCAGTGTGATCTAGATTTTCATTCATTCATCGATTTTGTTAAAGGTTATGTCCCTGGTGTCAGCTGGTCCTTGTGGATTTATTGCTTTCATTAATTTGTGATGTGAAAATGTCATCCTGACTCCCTCTGTGCCTTGTTATTTTTTACGTTTTGATGAATAAAATATAAAAACTAAACCCAACGCTCTCCCTTTTTTCCAGGGGACCGTCATCATCATCGCAAACCACGGCGATCGGATCGATATTCCCGCCGGATCCATGCTGGAAAACAAAATCGTATCCGGCAACCTCCGCATCCTCGACCACTGAGGCCTTTTCCACCACCACCACCACCCCCCACCCCCCAATCATGTGATGCAGTTGGCTTTTTCCCATTCATGTGACCTGTTTGTCATGTTTACCCGACATCAACAGATTGTTACGAGGACGTGGCTTTTCCCTGAAGGCTGCGTGCGATTGCATGTGCAGTGCTTCAACTACCCCAACATTTGGAGGTTGTGTTATGTCATCTGTAGATGGGATATACTGCCCTCTACAGGCGATTATATGCCATAAAACCACAGAATTTTAACAGTATTAAGAGTCAAGACACCATTTTCACAAACAGTAGCGTGTTGAGCTTCACTAAAAAAAATAATCGACATATAGGAAACTGCTTGAAGCAATCTTCATTTTTGACTTTGGTTGTGAGTCTTAAAAGAAATCGAATTTAACAATAACAGCCGTCATATATATTTTAGATGCATTACAGTGTAGTGATACTAATAGGAATAAAGATTTATGAACACGTGCATCATCATCATCATCACCCTCAGCTCTTACAGCACTGCTGATGCAATCGCACAGCGTATCTACGAACAGAGGTGAAGTCGAGGCTTTATCACGTTCAAAGGACTTTTTGACATTTATAGCTAATGTCTCATGGTTCCACAATTCAGCCAAGAACAGAACCGAAATAGTTCCTCACAAATGGCCCCTTCATGAAAAAATCCACTTAGTATAATCAAGCGTCTACCATTTGGTATGACAATATTTCTCCAAACTATCCGTAGCTGCAGCCTTCTATATTCTACCAACAGACTGTTAAAAAATAAACTGTGCTGCTCAAGTGGCTCATAAAGGAATCGTGAAATTACAACAAATCAATAATGTGACTACAACCTTTTATGTGCAAATAATCTGCGAGATATTTTGCAGGTTAATTGTTTTGTTTATAAAACGACTGTGATCATTATTTTCCAGGAGCCCAAGGGGACATTTGGAATCCGAAAAACCAATATATCCAGTTTCTGGTGATGAAAGCAGTCGATACGATCATTTATGAAGCAGTGGAAGTGATTGTTTTGCTTTAAAAAATACAAAACAAAAACAAAATAGCTTGATTAATTTTTACTCTAATCTACTGATTGTTTGTGTGGAGTCATTTCAGCATCAAAAAAAGCAAAAACCAAACACAGAAAATATAAAATCACGTATGTAGATTTGTGGAACCATGTAGAAAAAACAAAAAAAAAAGTTGAAATTATTCCAGAGTTCAGACGACTTTGTGCCACAGATGAGAAATGAACACAATGAAAAAGCCATGTGACGCCTGAAGAACCTTTGTGTGTCTGTCCCTGTTGAGACTGTAACCACCCAATGCCATGAAATTGTACTGTACATGGAAGTGAGTTCATGTTGTCCCCAAGTGGAGCCTGTTTTGCGAGTCCTGGTGTGATGACGTGTGCAGATGAAATGATATCTCTGTTGTGCATTACTTCCATTTTCATTCACATGTTGACCTTCATTTCATTAGAAACCCCAAGCCTCTGATACAGTGTCAAATCTCTCCTGTCCATCCATCAGTCCAAGTACCTGAGCTCCTCAAAAACCAGAACAGGAGGTGCAATATTGTCTGCAATGTCGGTTTTACACTCGCACACATACACAAAAACACACAGGTGCAAAAGAGTAGATGTTTTGACCACATGTACACAAAGTTTCAGTGTGGATACTTGAGCTGGACATGTGTGGACCGGGAGCCTGAAAGCAATAAGTGTTGATCTGTGACAGTGATGAGGTTTCAGTCCAGTTCTGGTTCCTCAAAGCTGAATAAAGTGCAATATGAAACACTGAGCATGTGTCATCTGGTGTGTGTTTACACTCACACTCATGTCTTCACACGTCAATGCACACACCCAGAACACAAGGCCAGTCTGGATCTGAGATGAAGGGCTGGAGTGTCTGGTGCGAGACTGGAAAAGAAAAGGAAAATCTGACATAATTTAGCAAAAAATTTATAAGAATCTCCATTTTTTTTTTTTTTAATAAGTGATGCCTCAGATTAACCCATAAAGACCCAAACATCAACTGGCAACCAAAATTATTTACTGACATAGGAAGTTAAATAACTGTCCATCCACTAATTCTATCAATACATGTAAATTATTGTAAAATACAGTTTGCCATTTTTTTCATGGTCATCAAATATGACCCATTTGAACATGAAAACACCGTCATCTTCTACAACACTGATTCACCAATAAAACTCATTAAGTTTGATCCATGACAGTAGATGGAGACACTTGTTTTATGTTCAGTTAATGATATATTTTACTGAAAAAGTCACTTTTTCCTGTTTTTTTTTTTTATAACCCTCAACTTTAATCTGAGCTTTTATGAACATCTATATGATCAATTAATTAAATGTAGCAAAATACCTAATTGTCACTGAAAAATAAAAAATACTGAGTATATTAGAATAAATGTTGATAAATCATTTAAGAAAGGCAACAAATTGAGAAGAATTAATTTGGGAACTGACATAAAAGTAGCACTGGGTCTTTATGGGTTAAATGTGCTAATTCACTACTAAGATAAACTGGAAAACAAATAAAAGTGCAGGTTAGCTTCTGTTTTCAAAGTATATGATAAAGTATTATTACACTGATTCTTGAGATAAGGGACAAAACGTGTTGTAGATCCACACTTTTTTTTTTTATAATACCACAATAATTTCAAATAGATATATTCATAGGGAAAGGTCTCAGCTACCAAACCATGTAAGGGAACAGGTTTTTTATAAATATACTTTTTATGAAAATGGACCTTTTATTACTCAATAACGTGATTTATGTCAACTCCGTCAGACAAACAAAAAATCATAATATTCTGAATTGATCAGTTAAACAACTGATTAAAACCCTTAAGTATCTATTTCTGATGTTTTCTAACAGAGTTAAGTTATGAACTGAATTATTTTGAATTTTGTTCTGATATCACACTATCTGGAAAAATGGAAATTTCAAAGTTCCTTAGTTTTGTATGTTCACTTTTAGTATAAAGCATATATAATCAGCATTATTACATAAAGAATACATCATTGTGTATAGTTCATCAGTTGTTTTAATATACAAACACAATAAATTGAACAAAGGGTAATACATTTTGTCATAAAAGCACAAAAACCTTCATCTGACGGAGTTGACAAACAGCTTACAAAGCAGGAAATTCATTGAGTGTTAACACACATTTGAATAAACTTTGACATGGAACCATCAAGTCATGGAAAAGAGTTGATAGCCAAAGAACATCTGACAACAGGATCTCGAGGCAGAAGCGAGAAAAATAGGATTTACTTGGCATAAAAAACAACTAA
>JAPTYQ010134100.1:8283-34686 GCA_029814465.1 Ostorhinchus cyanosoma | reverse complement strand
TAGCAATAAATAGATCATAATAGATTTTAGAACCTAAAAAAGAACACATGTAAGTGAACAGCATACACTTCACACTAAGTCACTAGCATTAGCCAAATTACACATAACAGCTTGTAGATCTCAAAGTTTTTTGTCCACATCCTGAACATTGACAGTTCCAACACTCACTCATGAAAGTACATACAATGAGACATAAAAAAAAGACATTAAGATGTTAAAAAGCACACTTGCTGCGGGTAACGGACTGCAGGGTCACACACTCAGGAGCACCCCCTCACTATATGACACAACAGTGGTTCTCAACGCTGGTCCTCGAGGCACCTTATCCTACATGTTTTAGATGTTTCCCTCCTCCAGTCCACCTGATGGTCTTGATGGTGGGCAGATCATTTGAATCAGGTGTGTTGGGAGAGGGAAACATCTAAAACACGTAGGATCGGGTGCATCAAGGAATAGGACCACTGTGACACAACATATGAGTCAAAACATGTCCATACATCAATGTTACTCAAACATTTTTGAACAAAGGCCCCCTAGCCTCCTACCACCACCCCTATCTGTGAAATAATTTGTGATGGGGGGGGGGGGGGGTTGTCAATGAGCCTGTGTGTGGATGTGGTGGGTTATATAGCTCTGTTGATAAAGCCCCCCTCACCTCATCACTTCCCACCTGCCGCACCCCCAAAAACAAATTTGCAACCAGCGGGGGTCTTTACAGTGGGAAACACTGTAATAGTCCAACCGCCTGCATTTCATTTTTTGGTGACAGTCTTACCTCAGTGAATAGCTCATCCTATCAGGTCGCAGTGCCCTCAGGATGATGAGCTTTTGGAGGGAACTCTTATTCTTCCAGTCATGGGGGAGCCTTTCTTTTTCCGGACAACTGGATTCTACAATCTTCCTCCAGTGTTTGGGTGAGCTCTCAAAGTCTCTGTCCAGCCCACTGAAATCTTCCATCGTTGAAATGAGCTACATCCAAATAACAGATGGTGTCAGACTTTACGAAGCAGTGAGGTGATAATGTTACATCTAAATGTTTTATCACATCTACTTTACCTTTATGGCCCCCCAGGCATGTGGAGAAAGAAAGGGCACGGGACTAACTTTGAAAGTTTCAACAGGGAAACGTAGAAGGAAGTCAAATTCTTGTGTGTCAATCAAGCCCTGTTTGAGGAGAATCTGACCGGAGGAAAAGAACAGTTTGAGAGGATGTTTGCAGTATCTATCATGCTCCAGAGTTTTAATAGCACTTCATATGAGAGGAAAAACTCATGCATCTCTTAGAATAAGGGCTTCTGAATGTCCATAAAGGACAGCCTTCAGAGCAGTTTAATTTCTAAGATGAAAACAGTTGGCGCAATGACAGATAATTGCATTATGCCATCAGAACCAACCCCCTTGTCAGAACCAACTGTTTGAACAGCAGCCACAAAGCAAGGTGTGAGAGGTAATCAATAGCAGCGTATGGTCCTGCTGACTGCTTTTAATTGAAGTTAATGTGGGGGCAGAAAAGTACTTTGATTGATGAGGATGACAGGAGGCCACACCTTTGAGGCGGCCCTGAGTACCTCACCTGGAAGGCAGTGTGTGACAAGAAGGTTAACTTGTCTCTCTCAAACAGACCCTGGCTGGTATACAGGAATACAGAATAAGTGATGGCCTCAGTCAGGGTGTACACTCTGGTCCTTACATCCTCATCCCATTCTGCATGCTCCATTGCTTTGTTAAACACAGAGTTGAAGGTCTGGAACAGAATCAAATGGAGGACAGTGCTTTGATAAGAATACATGCCTGGAAGAAGCAAACTAATTTCTACACACATAAAAACATTTGCTCTTCTGAATATTACATGAAAATTACTACCGGTACCACTTTGTAAGACTTAAACATGGATTCATCAGCTGACCACTTCACCAAACAATTTTTGTGTGCGCTCTTAGGGGAAATCTGTGTCTTCAGGGGTAAAGGTTTTCTACCTTGAGAGAAAATTGGTACATGGGGTTGAGCTTGCTGAGGTCATTGATGATGAAGAAGAGGAGTGACGCTCTCTCCGCTGCTGGGCGGTATAGTTCTCGAGCCTCGTTGATCTTTGTCTCATTTTCTCTGGCCTCCACCACCTGTGTGTTCCAATTGCACAAAATGAGCTATTAGGCTCTCAGTCATGCCCCAAAAGACTCTCATTACACATATTCCTAACTACACATCAATTGCAGCTAATGTAATAAAATGAGAAGCATGCTGTTATGTGACATTAAAAGAAGAAGAAAAAAAAAAGCTAACCTTATGCTGAATGTGAGCAGCTGTAGTCTTGGTGTTCTCAAGTTGCTCTACCAGAGAAATATCACCCAGAAAATTACCGTGAGCTGTAGAGAGGCGACTCAACAGGTCGTCCTCTAACCTCTTGAGTTCAATTTTGAAGTGGTTCTGTTGTGTGGTCAGCTCCATCTTGGGTAGAACACACAAAACAATTTGGAATAATGGACTTCTCTATTTGGATTTAAGGTCTGAGGACTTGCTTGTAAAACAACTAAAACCACAGCTTCTTTACCTTTAATGCCTCCAGGTCAGGCCTTTCCCTGGACACTACCTGCCCCAGGAGCTGCTCTTCCAGACCCTCAGGAGTCACTGTAAAGTTGATTAGAGTAGTCTGGGCCTGCAGCTCAGGAGGGAAGTGGGGATTGGCCAATTTGGAGTGGATTATGAGCTGAAAGTCACTGTTATATTCACATTCCTTGCCCCCAATCTGAATATACCTGCATAACACAGTGAAAAAAAATGTGATATGGAGAAAGATATGTAGAAAAAACAAAAGGTCATCGGATGAAAGTAGAAGAATCACAATAACAATGACATGACGTTTTGGTAGTTAATCTCTGCACTGAAGTGTCATTTTCACACAATTTGGCAACAGGTAATGGAAAAATCTTCAAAAAAGTGCAGAGTAAATTCTAATACATGGAGGAATTCAAAGAGAAAATAATTATTAGATATTTTAGAACACCATAAATCGTGCCCAAGATGGGTCCTCAATATTCCAGTTCATGCCACATATTTTGGCTTTGTCCTAAATTAAAAGTGTTTTGGAGGGAGCTTTTCAATGCCCTGAAGGGGGTTTTTAAATCCCACAAAACTTCACAGTAGCAGTATTGGGAGTAATACCTGAAGCTCTGGATGGAAAGGCAGATAAATACCTCTTGAATATATTATTCACTCCTGCTTTAAAGTCTATAGCCATCAGTTAGATGAAACCAGAACCTCCCTCATATAAAACATGGATTCAAAAAGTCTGGGATATTTACCAAATGGAGCAGATCACCTTCTTGCTAAATTTTCAGAAAACTACCTTCACTAAAAGATGGGAACCTTCATTGCTGCAATAATATTTATTGGTGAAGCAAAACTCCATGTGGTTAATCAAGGTGTTGTCATCCTGCCTCTGACTAAGATTTATATCTACAGCCTTATTTTGGGAAGTGGACATTATTTGTTTGCTGTGTTTGTTATTGTTTTCTTTCATTTCCATCCTACATTGTCTGTGGCGGTTTGTAGGGATACACATACAGCTGTGAAAAAGGAAAAGACAGTAATTGAACTGTATTTAAACGTATACATATAATTGTACAAAAGAAACTAAACACACTAATAATAAAAAAAAGTGCAGAGTTTGACCTTAATGACTTTAATACACACACTAGACATAGACTGGATTCAATGGATTCCCTATTAATTAGTGCTGATGTGACATTTTATAAACTATTGGTAACAACAAAGTTAGGTTCAAATAGTGGTCTAAATCTAATATTAAGCTTTAAAAAAAACCCTCTTTGAAGGAAAATAGTTTAAAAGTTAAGATTAAGGTTTTAAGATGTACAATTCCGTATTTGTTAATCAATTTGTAGGAGTTTGATGTTCAGTGATTATGATTTATTTTTTTTAGCTATGATTTCTATTGAGTTAGATATTCAGTTCAGCAGTCGTGAAAGTGAAAGGTACTTAATTTCAGACATGCATAAATCAGTTTCAGTGTCAAAATCTTCTGGGAAAGAGGTGAATCTAACATCAGATAATTAATCAGCATCATTATTATATTAGCATTTATCGTACTCAACCTCAAAAACTGTCTGCAACTACCTCTGTGGTGATATCAACCCTTTGTTTTCATCTTAGTCCAGTAACTTCCAACTTTTACTCATTGCCACTTGACCAGAGAAAAGAACTTCACTCAGACACCAAATGTCACTCAGACTGTAGACAAATAATCTTGAGTTAATATGAAATATTATCCCCGCAGAAGCCAATATTTATCTGTTCCTGTATTTCAATTAAATTAGCACTGCCTTGACGAACCTGGTGGCTTTTCATTTTTTTCTAATTACCCCTTGGATGTCAGGCAAGGCCCCAATTTTACAGCACAGGTTCCTCATGGCCTGGGTCTGGTTCAACTCTATATCTTCACAAGCCAGAATTAATGTACTATTGATAGAACCATTACTCCACCAAATTAAAGTCCTTGCTGATGGATTGTCTTGTAGTCTTCCGTCAGCCATGAAAGGAATAATTAGTATTCATTACTTCACACTCTACAACATTCCAATTATTAATGAACTTCAGCTGTGGAACCCTACCAGATCCATCATGGGTGCCTCAGCAGGTTTTATTAATCATCGACAGAAACAAGTGTGTGGGTCATCTACAGGGGATAAACTTATAATCAGATTTACTATGATGAATTGTTACGTCTGGATGGACAGGACTTCAGAGGAAGCTCAATGAACATGCACTGAGATGCTCGATATTCATAGCCATGCATAGATCACAACAAGAAAGATGTAAACATTTTTCAACAGGGAAGTCAAAGCAGAATGTCAATATGTGGTAATTTCAATTTCATATTTATTCTGCTGTTGGTGTGCACTTTAAGAAATGTGTTGCATTTTGCTTGTTGAGGGCAATTGGTAAATGATCACAATAATTACAAACCTATGTTGGTGGTTACACGACATGATGATATTAGCTACTTGCAGATACGGTACATTGTTATTTGCTTATTTAGTCTATGTGTGGTTAAAAGACATGAAATACTGGAATCCCACGGAAACTATTCAACAATGTTATTATTCAATTTCTAAATAAATGAAGGCAGACACATTTAAGCAAATCTCTGATCAGTGTTATGAAACCCCTGAATTCAGTGTAACATGACAATTTTTTGTGGACACAGGAGACACAAGAGTCCTTATACATAACCATGAATGCCCTCAATTCAGCTTTTACACTGAGGCGCAGCTGTTCAATATTCATCACACCTAAACAATATGAACACACAAATATACATCTATCACCAGTCTTGAGAGGCCAATCAATATGCTGGCCTCAGGGATTCAGAACACGCGCCGCAAATTCATTTATAATCTAAAGAGTGGGCAATAATAATGCATTCAGTCATGTCTTACTGGTATTTCGAAGCTCAGTGAGATTCAGCCATCTGGCAAATCTGTTCCCATTGTCTCTTACCACAGACACATTTGGACAAGTTGTGGGCATATCGACTTGTGTATCAACAGGAATATAAAACCCATACATTGACTTAAAATGTTTTGGCGAACAACAGTACCACACTAAACATATTCCACAAAACAAATGTATAAAAGAATCAACATTTTCCTCTAATTTACACTTTTGGGGCTATATGTTTCATGTTTCTTTCATGCATTTTTTTCCTACAACAATGTATGTAAATTTAAAGTTGCAGTGTCAGTACAAACCTTCCTCTTTTGGTAGTGTTTCTGCCCAACAGTGGCTCCAGGACCGGGTCTACATTTTCTGTCAGGTTCTCTATTAGAACCGTTTCCCCACAAGCAACAGCGTTTTCAATCACATCTAGATACCTACAAATGAATTACAGAAGGTGGAAAAAACATGGTTGGAAATGCATGTGTTTTGACTGTAAAAACTTAAGTTTAAACAACACCAACGACACTCTATAGAATAAAGTGATAATAAAATATACAGTATGTGACTAAAATCAGAATAAATCTCTTCTCACCCTTTCTGTCCCAGCTGCACCACCCTCAGCTCTGATCCGAGCCAGTTTCGGATCCACTTGATGCCCTGCTGCTGGGGGTCAATGATAAGTGGCCAACGCTCACTGGTGGTCAGGATGGCAGCATTCTCTGTGGACATCCTATCGTTTGGCAGGCCCTGGTTATGCCAGGCAGCCACAGTGGCATCATCTGTAAGCATGAGGACTGGGTCCAGGCCGTCTGTCAGGGGTATGGAAACCTGGAACAGAAACCAGGGAATAATGTCACTTGGAGGCTGAATGAAAAGTTCCAGTTTGCAGACTCTACGATGGATGTTTGGAAAGAGAAAGGCTTAACTCAGCGACTGCAAAAACACATCATCTGTCACAAAACTGTCTGCACCTTTTCAGACTGAAGGAAGGGAATCCAGTTGTCATTGAGGAGTTCCACACGATATTGCCTGGTAAAATATCCCATGTAAGAGACGAATGCTGCAGTGAGGAGGACATCTCCACACAAGGTCTTCTGTTGATTCTCATACTGGACAAGTGCCTGTGACCAGCGCTCTTTCTCTGACTGAAAAACACACAAAAACTACGATTCAGTGCCAGTTTAATAATATACCTGAGACATAAAAAAAAAAAAAATCAAAAAGCCACATAAAGTCAATTTAAAAGGGCTAAACAAAAACGTACACTGTAGTGAAGCATCCCATTAAATTTACTGTGTAAACTAAGAAGCTATAAACAGTAAACTGCAAATCCCTAAACATAGCTTGAGAAGTTTTGCTGTAGATTCACTTAGCATCAATTTAACATCCATTTAAACCTTCAATACCATGACTGTGACAGCCCTACAACAATAAATCATGCATGGCATTTTCTTACAAGGGGCTGTGGATCTAGAATATGTCACATAATAAATTCTCAGACAGTTAAAAATCACTATAATTTTACTCTAATGTATTATGGATTGCTTGTAATATCACTCAGTCTGGGGTGAGACATTGTTAATTTCCAACAGCTGTTGAGGCTTTGAGGTAAGTTAATGATTAAATATAGACGGCCTGATTTATTAGTCTGAACACTATTGCTTCCAGGTCAATGCCATAAAGACAAAACATTTATCTTGATATACTTAAAAGCCAAGCTGTTCCATGCAAACCACATTTATTTTCTGCAATAAGAAAGTCGAACTTACAAAATGGCCACTGAAATGGCCATCTTTTATTTCATATTAGCATCCATAAAGATAATAGATACCCAAGCCAAAAAAGGGGGAGGAAATGATACAAACCAGTTGAACATAATAGTAACAGCATCTATTACATTCTGTACAAATAAGTAAAATTCAACATTTATAATATTTTCATGGATTAAAAAATGTTCGAGACTACAAGAGATTCCACAAAAACACTTATAGAAGCACTTTATAGCACACACATCCTGCCTTCTAGTCAGACTGAATGCAGTGTTAGTGTAGCATTCATGCCATCTCTCTTCCTTTCTCTATTTGGAAACTGTTCAGAAAGCCAGTTGCCCAGTTCAGCCATGCATTTTCTGTGGTCCAGCCCTCTCTACCTGTCTCACAAGTCCCCAGTATGCTGCTGAGCCAGGCTGTAAAAAAAATATCCCTTTGTCGGATCTACTCGCACAACTGTCAAGCTGTCTTGCCAGGACATAACAACTTCTAGTCCAGATTACCGATGCAGTTCAATTACCAGGGACTGACCAGGCATGGCTCAGGCAAATTAACAGTTTACTTTTTGCCAGGTCAGCCCCAATGACACCACTACTCCTTCTTTCTCCTTGTTTACCTCTAAGCCCTTGACCAGTCGGTTGGCCAGTCGTATAGTCTGGTTGGTGTGTTTCACCTCCTCCTGACAACTGATTTTCTCTGCTGTAGCCTTTTCAAACTGAGCTGTGAGGTTCTGGAGGCTTGTATCAAGATCCTGACAACAGAAAGCGGATGAGGTCATGGAAAGTAGAAACTATTAGTAAAATATTATTGTGAGAAGAATATTTTGATAATAACATTTTACTCACCTTCAATTTCTTTTGAACTGCCAACAGTTTGGCTGTTGCTGTTTCCAGTTCTGTATTAGCTTGTGACAATGCATGCCTCTTTGGAATGACCTCACAATAAATCTACAACAAAGGAGGAAGATGAAGACATTAAGAAACACTATCTAGGAGAGACATCAACATTTATTATATCTATAGCTTATATGACCTGACCTCATAGTATCTGACAATGTTAATAGTCCAAGCACAGAGTCCAGCAGCAGCGGAAGACTTAGTCCGAACTTGATCAGGATGAAATTCTTTGTTTTTCAGATACTCCTGTTTCACCACATTCAAGCAGGACTCAGGGATGTGTTCTTTGTCATACGACACCAGTGCTTGCAAGAAATCATCCACCTGACATAAACATAGATGCGATAGAAACATCAATACTTACAATGACATTTTCCTTTTTAAATCAGGTATTGAGTTCCTTTATTAATAGAATCTGCAAGTAAAAGTCAAGTCAGGGGATCTTAGAAATCAAGACAACTTGACCCAAGTGAAGTGTGATGACTTGATGTGTTCCACATTATACATATGTCTCAGGTGCACAAGCAATTTAGCTTATCAAACGAATTTAATCAATACATGATCAATATATGCAAAACTACCTACGTCTAAAATGCTAAAAATATGCCTTTGGGATATAAAGCATTGACCCCAATTTTATGCAGAATTTCACTGACTTAATGAAGCCAAACATATCCGTTTTGGCCTCACTTTCATTAATAGCTGCTTGGGGTTGAGGAACAGGTCGTCCCACTAGCTCTCCTAGTGACAGAGCATATTCACAGAGCCTTCCAGCTGTAATGTGCGCAAGAGAGAGATGGTGGGCAGGGCCAGGGTCAAGGTCCACACACAAATTAGATTGGCATTAATCAGGCAGATGTGATTGACATGATGACAGCTTAACCTTGCCCATGAAGGCCCGTGCCGCCTTCCAGCTCCGGTCCTTAGGCACTCGACCGCGGGGAGCTAACAGCACCATCACAGCTGCTGCTACATTGATTACTGCTGCTGGAGGGTTTGGAAAGGCCTTCATCTCAGTTAGGTTCACCTAAGAAGAAGAATAAAGAGTATAATCAATTTAAGTGACTAAAGATTTAACAGAATTTTGCCATTTTTGACTGGATGGATTACCTTGTTGAGGGTATTGAGTGCTGCTGTGGCAGCTGCTAGTGATGGCTCTGCTTTTGCTAGATCATTCTCACAGTCCTTCTGTTTGACTGACACCTGAGCCTGGATGATAGAAACCTGTACAAAGGCAACAATTTACATGACAAAAGATGGCAATATTATGTTATAAAAGCCCACTCACAAAAATGCACTGTGTATCAGCACCAGCATTTGATAGGCCGTCTTACCTTTTGAGCTTCGACATCCGCAGCCTCTCTTTTGCTGCTTACCCTCTCAGTCTGCTGACCAATCTTTGCAATTAGAGCTTCAATATTCTGGTTTTTAAAGGTCAACTCTGCTTCTTGGGATGCCAATTTGGCTTTCAAATCCTCAACCTGATGAAGACAAAATATGATTGCACACCCTTTAATGTGTAATAAATTTAATATTAGAGCAAAAAACACATCATTTAATTCAATACTATTTCTAATGTTACTCCCTCCTAAAACCTAAAAACCTAATATTAGCCTCCTGTGATATTTAATATAGTGGTTTACCTGGGCCGCAGTGGTTTGGAGTTTTTGAAGGCCACTGTCAAGTCGCTTCATCTTGTGCTGGAGCTGAGCACGGCTTTTCTCCAGAAGGTTCCTGTACAGCGTGATTTGCTGGAGAAAGCTCTTAGGGGTGGTGTAATTGTACCTCTTCTCATTGCGCTGGTATTTTTCACTAGCATGTTTGACACTGGTGTGAACGTAGGCCATGAAAAGACTGATGGATTCCTGGACAGCAGGCTGTAAAAATAAGCAGACAAGGGGGGGAAAGGGGAGACCAGGGTGAGCTGGATTGAGTAGAGTTTAACATCCCCAACCTGATGGGGACTGAAATATTATCTTCATAAATTTTGAATTCATCTACAAGTTTTGCCATCTTACTTGGCTGGCCCTGACTTACTCAATCTGAAATTTAGGTACAGCTAGCAGGAATGATTAGGCTTTGAAACCTCTGTGAAAATAATGTGTTTAGGCGACTGACGTGAAGCTTGTAAAACATGCAGACCGTTTACATTATCTCTGATGTCCTCCAACTTCTAAACGCTATGTACAACTGCTGGCGTATTGCATTACAACTAGATATTCATCATATGGTGCTCAATGACACAGTGCCTCCATTAATCATATAGTTAGAGATCAATTAAAGCAAAAACAAATGAGCAGAGAATACCACGATCAAACCTAACCATAACTCACAAAAAGCCATTGTTAATAATCATGGAGCCTGTAGGAAAAAAATCATTATTAATTAAGACCTGACATAATGCTTTTTGACAAAGCATGCTATGTTCTGTTGAGATGCCAGAGAAGTTCTCATTGATTGGCCTTGGGTAGCAAATGTAAATGGGATATGCATTTCTAACTTGAAGTAAATGAACATTTAATTTCTTTTCTGCCTTCTTAAAAAAATAAACTAGCAATTAATAATTTCAAAAAAAGGGTCAAATTTAGCTTTGTTTGGTTTTTAAATGTTTTGTGACTGATGCTTAATCATACATACTTACTTAAAAATATAAGTATGTTCTGCATACAAAAAGTCTGATTTATTTCATAAATATTAGTTTTCTCCTCTGTGCTTTAATCATACAGTACATTTATGACTACACCAGAGTTATAACACCGTCTGCCACTGCTGTAGATACAACCATCAGTCAATAACCTCAGCTCCACTTCCTACTACACCTTCGAATTCTATTATCATATTACAGATATTGCAGTAATATTAACACTCATTTACTCTTTTCCTCAACTAATGTCATAACTCTAACACTATTTTTTCAAACATGGAAATCTATTCATGGACACACAGATGTATACACAGATGTACCCACACTTACACTGGGAAGTAATAGTCTGGCACATGCTCACATATGTGATGACACTTCCTGGTTGTGACAGCTGTGCCTCCTTAGAGGGTCATTATGTGCTTAATCACTCTTTCCTCATTAACACAAATGATCCTGGGTTGTGATCGTTCCACTGCTATGATGGAAAACAATGATATGCCTGCACTCACTGAAAGTCTCCAGGCATGTGTTCAGCAATTTGTCAGTACCTCAGCAGAGAACTAATGATGAGGGATCTATGGAAAAGTTAATCCAGCTGCACTGTAATAATTAGAAGGTGTTCATTAAAGTCGAACACAGTCTGGTATATGAGCCAGATGCCAAAAGTAACATGTGTCAAGAGATGTATTTTTTAAATTACTATTTGCCGAAATATTTCATTCTGCACACAAGTACTAAAAAAGTGGCATCAAAGTATTTAATTAAGAATCTGCATATCAGAATGAGACATGATGATATAAAGGACTCGACTGGAAAAGGCCCAACCTGAATTTCTTCAATCTCCTGGATGAACCTGTAGCTTACAGACTGCAGAGCCTCAAAAGTCCAAGGATGGAACCAGTCGATGGTAGTGCATTGAAAGAGGGCGGGGAATCTATGGGCCCGAATACGGAGGGCACTGCCCACTGGAGAAAAACACAGCACCACCTACAATGGATCAAGCATATAACAAATGACCCAAATGCAAGTACAAACCCGCACTTAAGCATAATGATGCACAGACAAAAATCAACAAATTCAGGTCACAAATACCATAAACGCATCCAAAAGGGAAACCAATAACCCATGGCAACCTTCCTTGGCCCCCACAGCCACATTCCCAGTTGGCTGGAGCAGACGGCAACACTACCAGAGGTCCTGGCGCAAATATTAGCTGGGCAGCATATGTGTGTACTAAGAAAGAATTTCCTTCCGTTTAACACCCGTCAGTTTAGGTCTGTTAAATCAGCTTGTCAAACATATTCAGTAGTATTACGCAAAATGTGCACGTTTCATTTTGTGGTATATTTGATTGCTATAAAAATGATAATCTGCTTTAAGAGTAGTCTGCTTTTGATGCAAATAATGGGACTATTGCTGATAATAAACTACAAAAATAAACTAAAATATACCTTGTGTAATATCATTCTTAAGCAGTATTGTTCTACACCCTGATAAAACACTTGTGAATAACAATCATCTCTAAATAGAATTTTTAAATACCTTGAGCTGTTGTTGGACTCGTTCACTAAAGAATCTCCAGCAGTTCTCTCTGTTGTCCAACTGTCCGAGGGCTTTTACTTCAGCTCTTACCCCTGACACTATCCTTTCAATCTCCTCTTCACTGAAGAGTTCAGGTATTTCACCTGGTGGGAAAGAAACAGTTATCATGCACATCTTTGGTGAATGCTTGATATGACTAATCAATGATTGCAGCTTATGTTACATTTCTGTAGCCCACTGTCATGAATTACAGACCACTGCTATAATATAAACAGTTCCATCTATAGAATTTAATTAAATACAATTAAAAACAATTTTCAATCTTTAAAACACCAATTAAGTTAATATGTTTTTCAGTGGTTGATTTCTTTATCAGGAAGCTATGGAATAAGGGGGATAACATAGAGTGAGCCATCAGGGTCCATCTTGTTATACTTCATGCATTATACATATAATTAGCACTACAGTCACACAAGGTAATAATCATACAATGTGCATTTTTACAACTATGCTAAAAAAATCTTTCATAAAAGAAAACGCAGCACTACTGTTAATGGAGTTTGGTTCAAACCTGATGCCAGTAAGTCATTAATAACAACCAGGAATTGCTCATCAGGTATCTGTACATCAGTCAGGAGCAAAGCCACACGCTGGTTCTTCAGTCCAGTCTTTAGGAATAAGCCTGCCAGATCCATCTGTGCCAACACATATATAGCATGAACAGATATCCATAATGTGTACCCTAAATTTCAAATTCTTCAATAATAATCACTGTGAGTGGACAATCCCGATACAGCCTTGATAGAGAACAATACTATTGACAAAGCCTCTTTTATCAATAACATATTGAAATATTTACCAGTGGCCTTTAATTGCATCTGACAATTACTTTAGGCATCAGTGGGAAAGCTGAGGAAAACTAAACTGCATCAATATCCTGTATCCAGCCAGAAGAAATATTGATCATGTTTTTTCAGTGAACTATTCATGGCAATAATTTCAGCTCATTGGCTGTAACCTCCTTGTGATGTTACTATTTATTTAATATTAATGTACTTACCTTGAGATCCTGGATGCTATAACCTTTACTCAAAGTGATTTGGAAAACTTCCACAGAGGATATAAAGGCAGTGAGACGAGTCAGGCTCTGTTTACCACTGCCCCCGACACCAACCAGTAAGCCGTGACCCCTTGGAGACGCCAGGATACGACCGATGCGACATCTGACAACAACATAACCTTAGTTAAACTAACAGATACCGTCTCTCAGATATCTCTCAGATTGCCATATTCTAATGACTCATGGCAATATCCCGTGCCACATTGCCATCTTTATATTATACATTTATATATGAATTCATTTTTATGCTCTATATGTTCCCTCTGACTGCTCATATGCTTTCTGTAGTTCACCTGTTTGAGGTTGTCATTTTAATTTTGGTGCAAAACATTTGAAACTAAAAAAAAGCTTTCCAGTGTATTTGTTACCCACATAATCATTATTATCAGATGCTAATGATCAACTTACACATGTTGCATTGCATCTTCAAAGAGCACAAGATTCATGGCTGCATTGAGCTCATTGTAACTCTCCAGTGCATCTGTGAGGATGGTCCTGAGCACAGACCAGTCTGTGACAGGACTGTAAGAGGTATCCTCACCCTGTTGGGCAAAATGGCAATAAAGGAGGGGCTGCTTTGTCACCTTTTTGTCCTCCAGTCCCTGGAAAGGATATGCATAATAAATCACTACAGGTCAATGTCACTGAGCAACAGATATTTAGAATATTTACACAGTTAACCAAAATCTGTATTGCACCTCATAGCATTCATGCACTGTCTCCATCTGGAGCTTCTGGAAGAGCCGCAGGTCTTTGACATCTATGAGTCTGTCAGAGTACACTCTGCAGGATTCATGGAGCCACAACAGTGCCAGGTCAGTGCTGTCTTTCACACTCTCAGGCCCAGCGAAGAGAATGCCCTGAATCACACCCAGACTCATATAAAAATTTCACTTACCAAACATATTAGTCCATAAACCAGCTTATTATCAGTACTACCTGAAAGATGTTAGACAAGTCTCGTAGATTAAAAGTGTAGTGAAATTTGATGGCTGAGGGCAGAAAGCTATGAACCATCTTTTGATGAAGAGTTATGGCAGCCTGGACCACAGCTGTAGCACTCTTCTGAACCATTGGACCAAAGAGCTGCTGCTTCAGGTGGCCACATAGAATCTGACTGAAGATCGATGTTTGAGCCTCAGAAGAAGGAAAGTTCACAGCAAACACTGAAAAATGCCTCTGCAGGGAGTAAAAGCAAGATAAAGTATTGTATAATTTTATTATGAATAAAAAAGTATGAATTCTGATTGAGACTGAGATTTATTTTTAACCTTAACAAGTTCATGAATCCATCCTTGACAGATGTAACTGGTTTAAAACTGTGGAATATGTATTATTAAAATAAATCACTAAATGCATGCATACTGAGACTGCTACAACTATGGTGAAACCTATGATTTATTTATGCCAGAAACAATATGGTGCTGTGGCATTCCAACTAATGCACCATTCAGGTACTAATTCTATCCTCCGCAAATAAGTATGTCAGAAACCTTTCTACATGAACATTTGCTGTGGGCTAAAAGCAAGAGCACTCATTTTCACTTTCCATGTCATATAAAATACTGGTTGGAGTTCTCTCAAATGTAAATAATGTAGAAATGCTCTTTTGTTTGTCATAGTGGTTTCAGTGGAAAATATACCTGTAGTCTCGGGTTAACAATGAAGCTCCCAGCTGTTGGATTCATACAGGCAATATACTGAGTATTGTGTATTTCTTTTAGAGTCAATTTCTGTCTGTCGTACCTAAGTAAGCAATGGAAAAAGATTTGGTTTAATACAAACACCAAACACATTTTAATAATGTGACATAAAACCTAAAACATACAGTACAAGTAAAAAACTTGAACTAAGATTGTATGGTGTTCTCACCAGTGACCATAGTCCAGATGCTGTCGGATGAGTGTGTGAGGTTGCACTGTCCCATAACTGTCAACAGCTGGCATGTTCATATCATCTATAAAGTAGATGAGCCTTTTGTTGCCTATAGGGGAGTAGCTTTTGCCTGTCCTTTTCTCCAGTGGCTCCTCCAGGATCACTACAAAATAATGCAAAGTAATTTACCAGAACTCATCAACAATATATCAACTACGTGTAATAAAAGGACAAAATGAAGCAGACCTTGTTATACACACTTTTGCAATATGTGGATATAAGAGCAAAGTAGTGATTAAATAACAGTTGATATTTAGGTTGACTCCCCCAGCCCTCTCTAAACTTGAATAGTACCAGCAGATGGTGCTGCAGTTTACCTCATGTGCTACACTGTGTCACCGGAAAACAGAAAAAACCCACTCACTCTGCAGCATGAGGGAGGTAGTGTAGTAGTTGAAGGGTACTTTTGTAGTCATATAACTCTCTGGCAGACAGTCTAACTTGTTCCTGACAAGTGCAGACTTTCCAACTCCAGCATTCCCCACAAGCATCACTGGCTGTCTCCTTTCCAGCAACAAGTCCATGAAGTATCGAAGACGCACAGTCTCTGCTGTGTGTACCAGAACAGCCTGCAATCATAGAAACAGCAGGAAGACAGGGAACAGAAACATACATGGTTATTATGGCTTTCTTTGAGTGTGATTTATTGACAGACATGTGTTCAGTGAATTGCATGTGATTTATAATTTCTTGTATTTCCCCAGTACACCACAACTATTCTGTCATAATAGCATCATTTGCTCAGAACAAAACCCCACTAATTATGGCTCAGCAAGAGCCTTTGGAGCATTCACAGCTGTATGCAGGAGCATAAAGAAAGACAATAGCGTGTGGGTGATAGCTCAAGCCTTGTTGCTCATGCCTTCACCCCCACACAGTCTGGTATGGGGTGTAGTAGATGGTAATCAGACACAGTGGCAAGCCTATCATCCATTCAAGCACCCCTGCCATAACCTCATGATGTGACTTTACCCTCTCTTATTATGTTCAGTGAAGCATACATACATTTTTAATACGACAGTATTGTTCATTTTTAGTTATTTTTCTTTAAGAAGGTTTCTTCTCATGATTGCATACTCTATCTGATAATTTGATGAACCTCTTTCAAAACTTTCATCTTCTGGAGTTATAAAACATGATGGGTCCTATTAGATTGTGACAGTAATGATTATTACATACCTGTAAAGGTGTACTAGTGTCCATTTCAAATACAGGTACAGTGTCAGTCCAGGGCAGGAACCGTCTGGTTTGAGGGTCAAGGTAGTAGTCAAACACTGTTCCCTGTGTCGGTAGCTTCACTGTCTTCATTTCCTTTATCCACCACTTACTGAACTCCACCCGGTAATCACGGAGCTAAACAAATCACCAGTGATAAAAAAAGAATAAAAATAAAAATCACACATTAGCTCATATCATTTCAACAAACCCATTTGTCCAGTAACTGACAATTAAACTTCTTTTATTCTTGGTCTCATATTCTCTGCCACAAACACTGATGCTCTTTACATTAAAAAAAGAAGTCCAATGATACATGGGTAAAGAATTAATATCAGGAGCATAACCTGCATAACAAACACTTAGTTTGCACCAATTATGCCCAAATTTTTATGTTTTTAATAGGAAATGCTTGAAAGCAACAAACCATAAATATTCCTTTAATAAGACACACAATAATGCACTTATATTGTCTTTACAGTACAACTATAAACATTATATATTCAGAATATATTCAATTATTTTAACCTCAACCAAAGTAATACCTGATCTTGATGCAAAGCCCCACCAAAAGCCCAGATGCATGCAAATGTGAAATATGTCTCATACAGCTCACGAGGAGAGTCAGAAGGAATATTTTCAGGTGTGAGAAGGCAGTCAAGCAAACTGCAAAGAGTCTAAACAAAAGGAAAAGTATTATTTTAGTGTGTTTCTGACTGTAGAGATAAAAAAAAAAAAAGACAAAATGATGAAACTGTAACATGTTTGTGGGTGGTTTACCTGCACCATAGAGTTCTCTGGTATAGGAGTGATGGTCTTGAAAGTATTTCTCATCTGTTCTAGACAACGGGGAACATATTTTTCAAACAGTATCGTCAGGTGAGCCCTTTCTGTCTGACGTTCTCGTTGGTCAATCCAACTGGCAACATACCTGAGAAATAATCAAAGGAACTATTTAGTGTTGTTGAGAACAATATATTTACACAATATCAAACATGTCAAATCTTTGACAATAGTTTGTTATCGTGGGAATAAAGACTGATAAACAGGGCTCTGTTAGACTCACGGGTTCCAGCCCAGATCTTGCTGATTGACATAGAGAATTCCTGCTCTGGAAACGGTCGCAGGAGTAGCTGTCTGCAGGTGACTGATTTCAAACACTAGTCTCATGGATGAAGTGAGCGGCACACGTTCATTGCTCGCCAGAGTAAGAACCTGAATAATGTTATGTAACAAATATTACTTTTTGATGCTTAAACATTTGAATGGTCAATATAATAGACACAATCCTACCCAAATAATAAGTAAAATTGTTTCAAATCTCATGAGGTTTGACAGATCTGCATAAGAATATTTGAAAGGCACCAGATCACAGTGAAATGATTCATCACTCTGAAAAAGACCACCAAGTACTCACATTGCAAGAAGTGATTAGTAAAGGAGGGGGAAAGAAACATCTTTTTCTATCTAAGCCACCTTAGTTGCAATGTGTTGCACAATAGTGTATGAGTGAACAGGAGGGAGGTACCTTGTTGTCATCCATCACTGTGTTGAGGGATTCAATCCACATCGGATCAATGTCTCCATCCAACACAATCCACTTAGGTCCTAGGTGGGAGATGTTTGCCTGCTCTCGCATCAGTGATGAAAGCAAACCTGAAACCAGTAATGAAAACTCACAGTAAGACTACAATACACACACATCATTTATAAGTTAGCATTTTAATCACATCTCCTACAGTTGTTACTTGTGCTTTTAAATGTGTTATTTTCATTCAAAGCAGCTCCGTTTACCATCTTTCCACTCCCGAGTTGAAGGATGGATGTAGCCGAACAATTCATCTCTGTCTACTGCCTTTGGATTGAGGTCACTCCAGACAGGCTTCTTCTTTAAGTTTACATAGGTTTTATGGAGAACCCTCAATATCTGTTAAAAAGACAAACTTCTGGCTTCATATCACCTGTGTTAAAAATGTAATATTTACTGTCATGATAGTCACAGTAGAAAACAAAAATCCAACCTGACTTTTACCAGTCCCAGCATTTCCAATTACAAAGACAGAATGACGTATTGCCATGAGTTCCTCCAGCTGCACCACCTGAACAATAAAGTAATTTAGGAAGGCTTTCTTCTTAGATTATTTATTTATAAAGATTTAACACTATTGCAAGCAAACCTTCAGGATAAAAGTTTCTTCAGGCTGAAGTCGGAGCTCCAGTGTGGTCTTTCGGACTACTTTTTCAAATTCATAGTCTCTTTCTCTTTCTACCTCCAGGCCAGGGAAAAGGTCTCCGAGCAGTCCCAGGAAGATATTTACATCCTCAGTCACAATTTTGGGCATGTTAAAGTCCCTTAGAGCACGCATCAACACCTGAGAGGTAATGTGCATTTATAAGTTACTTTAAAAAAAAACAAAGCTTAGTCCTCCTGCAGGACTGACATGACATACACAAAAAAAATCACCTGATCCTCTGGTCTAATCTTATCTCTTCTTTTCAAAGCTCCTGCAACAACCAGAACAGACTTGACAGCCCGCAAACCCCAGTCATAGTGGTCCTAAAAAAATGAGGACAGACAATAAAAATGAGGATAGACAATAAAGATTTAGTCCACCATAAATCCTTCAAACGATACAAAGAATTTATCTTCATTGAATGATTTGATGCATTGCAGTGGTTTGTAAATATATCTAGAAAGACATTACTGATTAAATCTAAAAATAAATAAATAAATAGAGTATAACATAAATATGACAGAGCTACTTAGTTTTGTCTCATACCTGTTTAGAGAGCAGCTCTTTGCAGAGGGTGTACAATGTGATGAACTTCCTGGCTAAAAGCTTTGCACTGCGAAAGCCTTCTGCCACCAACATTATCTCACAAATGAGCTCAGTGTCAGGCACCACCATTGCACAGGGCCTTTAAACAGAAACAAACCGGGCAGAAATTGAACTTCATGCTCTGTAAAAGCAAACAATAAAGACAGATCTAATATTATGCCTACCTGAAAAGAGCCTTAAGGTTCTGAGGCAGTTCTGTTCTGCCAGCGTAGCCAGGATTCATAGTGATAAAAATCCCCACTGAGGGCTTTAAGACAATCTCCTTATCCAAGAACAAGAACCTGCCAAGTGTCACAGAGGGGTTACCTATCTTCAAACATGCACTTCTACTGTGTAAAAGCTTTACATATTCGGCTGTGAATGTTTACCTTTTCTTTTTAGAGCGTATGGCATCCTGTATGGTTTTGACCTGCACTGCCACGACTGACAAAACATCCACAGCAATACGATTGAACTCATCAAAGCAGCCCCATGCTCCCGTCTGGGCCAGACCCTTGTAGATGTTGCCTATTGACTAAACAGGAATGGAAATTATAATTTACTGGACAACAACATGATCAGTAAATGAACAAACAATATACAGGGGAAAAGAATAAATGGTGTACATTTCACACCTTGTAGTCCATCTGTTCAGAGCAGTTGAAGATGTATACCATAACACCCATTGCTCGGCCAAGATCCTTTGTGGTCTCTGTCTTCCCTGTTCCAGCAGGACCTGCCGGGGCTCCACTCATAGTCAGGTGAAGTGACTGAGTTAAGGTGATATAGCACCTAAAATGACAGCAACAACATAAAGAAAAAAATATGCTCTTTAGCTATGCGGAATCCATGTTTTGAAAAGCTGTATGCAGAGTGAATGCTGACAAGCCAAAACACCAGTTACCGGTCTGTAAGTGGAGTAACAACCAGACGCGGTGTATTTCCAAGATATTCATAAGAATAAATGAACTGAGCGTCACAGATATTAACAAAGCAGTGACGCGTCTGCTCATTCCAGGAATGTCGGAGTTGGGAAAGCCACTGGAATGTCTGTGAGGTCGTAACCTGTGAATAGAGATGACCGATGTTAAAACACACCAAAAAAGCAAAAATTTACAGAAGATTGAGTTCAAGTAAAAACACCAGTATGATGATTATACATAAAAATATACCTTCATATTGTATCAATATGGAGAAGGTAACTGATAGCTCTTCTACTACAATTAAAATTTAATGTTTATATACATGGTCTATATCTGTACAAATAATATTTCTGTTTGTGTGATTTTTAAAAATCATAACAAAATAAGATGTTCACTGGTCAGTGGTGGACCCAGAACAAATGGAATAGGAGTATATATACATACATATGTGATATCCCTGTCATATTCCTGCTCAGCAGGAGTGATTTCTGGGTTTACAGAACATACTGTGCACTACGGTCATATTTCACAACACAATATGCACTTTAATCTTAATTAACCCTGATGCTTAGATGTAAATGTCACATCCCAAAAAGTAGCAAGACAATCAGATAGCAAATAGGTTGGCCTTTAGGCCAATAGAGATTTGGCTCAAGGTATGGTAATGCTTTGGACTGCAACGTGAAAGACCAGGGTTCAATTCTTGGTCAAAGCAGTATTTTTTTTCTGCAGATCCCCAGACAGAGGGGTGTGGTGCCCATAGGTAAATCTGCTATTGTCACTGGGCATTATTCAGCTGTGTGAACCTTTTGGGCAATGAGAGTGGAAACAACATCTCGAGCATGGACATCAATGGTGCAAACAGTCATGATCTTCTGTCTGTCGCCTGGGCTCAATTCTCCCAGTAGCATGCTGATCAACGAGTTGAGCTGAGAAATCTGTAAGATGGAAAATATAAAGAATCAATGTAACAAAGGGGAAAAATAATATGTGAAGCTGTTAGTAGGCCAATTTCATTTCAAATTACAAATCAAGCATTGGGCAAAGACAATCAGAAATAATTTTATGCTTTCATTTTGTTTAAAGCATCACTGTGTTTGTTACTGTCCTGTGCAGTGATCCAATCATTGCGGTACAGTGGAATGAAGGGACAGAAAGATTATTCAAACAGCAGCCAAGGACATGCTAACCTTAAACAGTGCTGATGAAACTGACAAGAGTAATAATACAAGTGTGAGTGTAGCCCATAACCTGGCAACACAAATCTAGTTCAGGTCACGGATACACCACCTAATTATAAAGTCAAAACAGATTGAGATCAGATTAATCATAAATATAATGTACATAAAACATAAATTTGAGGCAGTAACTTTTCTGTCTAAATTGAAGATGCTTTTCTTTTGATGCAGCAATTTCTCATTGAATACACGACTAGATAAGATATTAATCGAAATATTAACTCGTTTAGGTGTTAACACATCTCAACAAGTACCTGTTTCTTATTGTAGTCTCTCAGAGATGACTCAAATCCTTCCTCCAGCCTTTTAAACACAAGCTCCATGTCATTGCTCCACCAGATCTGAGACCCAGTGAGAGCCACCTGAGCAGGGAAATCCAGAATCCACTGCTCTCTGGGCCTGTCCTCATACATGGTTACAGCTTCACTCAGATGAGCCCTGATACTATCCTTCATGGACTCCTCCAGAGAAGTAAGCCATGCTTCGACCTGATACAAAGTGGTCAGTAAAATTATTTCCTTACATGTAATATCTTATTACTCTGAAAACTATATGTATAATCATACCGGCCCACAACAGCAACATTCAGCCTGGAAAGGGACATATTCCTTCTCTTTGCTGTACATGCCCACTGCCAATTTAGGATTATCCAAGTGCTCACTTTTGGCAAACTCTAGATCTGACATGTTGTCAAATATTTTTGAAAGGTGGACAGTGACCTGTAAAACAAACTGAGTCAGTATAGATAAAAGCAGCCACACTGTGTTTGTACCAAATATTTAAGAAAAACTGAAGATCGATGAACCTCTCTGGGACGACTCCCTTTAGAGAGGATGTCCAGTAGGTCTGCAGTTGAAATAAAGTAGAAACGTGGGAACAAAAGTCTCTTTGCTTCCAGATATTCACCAAGTGCTTTTTCACACAATGCCAACCTGGTTCAAATGATGATATGGAGATGAGGAACACAAATCTAAAAGTATACACTGTGTAATTGAAATGTAAAAAAATTAAATAAAAGATTAACCGTCTTTGTAGATCCTCTAACTTCTTGTACAGATCAGGTTTGTTAGTGGCCTTGATGACATTTTTAGTTTTAGTGCTGTCTAACATCAATTCCTGAAAGAAACAAAATGTCAAACTTAAAATCATGAATGTCAGAACATGTATTTTTTGCAACTAATAATAGCTCAGCAACTATTGTCTAACCTGAAATTCTGCATCAATAACTTGGAATCTGTGTGCATCTGCAGGTAGCTGTTGGCAGATATCATCACAGCCTTTGAAGATGCTTTCCAAGTAGGCCCATGTCCTTTGCACCTCCATCCAAACTGTCAGCACAGAGTCAGCCACAGTTAGCTGTTTTTGTAATTCCACTACCTGGAGCAGGAAGTGATCTACATGCTTGCTCTGAAAGACACTTTGAAGCTGAACCTTGAGGAAAAGGACAAAACAGACATGAGCACTGTTTACCAAAAAACAAGACACAAACAAAACAGGAGAGAGAGAGAGCGAGAGAGAGAGAGAGAGCGAGAGAGAGAGCGAGAGCGAGAGAGAGAGAGAGAGTCTCATATCATGGTAGCATACCACAACATATAGTAGTTTAATTTCCAAGAAAATGTTTATTCTCATCAAGCTTCCTAGCCATAAAAAATGGGGGAGGGAAGCAGTCTGTTTACACAAAGATGCAGGCACTAAAGTGGCAAGACTTCTAATTGGTGGCTGTAACCCCCCAATACATCTGGTGTACATGTAAAAGACCGCCATGGTGCAACAAAGCCCAGCAGCAATAAATCTGAGGACTCAATAGAGACCTCTCTACCCTCAGCTGTGCTGTTAGACAGTCAGACGGGGCGGCCCCTTTGTGCACTCTCATCTCTATTCAGCACTTAACTATGACTGCCTCAGACAACCAATCTACTCTAGTTTCTATGCTTTACAGCTGTTATGCATTTTTCTACATAGGGTATAGGGTCACGTAAAAATCCTTTGGTTAGTTTAGTTACCTGATGATCCTCCAGAGTTTCAAGAAGTTCTTCATCAAATTTAAGAAGACGCACCAAGGTTTGATGATGATCTTCATATGAAAGCTCCATTGATGACCATGTCCGACTTATTTCTGTCACAACCTAAATTAAAATAGTAATACCTTTAAAGTCAACATATCTTCAAGGCAGATCAGTTGCAGCTCTATACAAAATTGGGAGCAGGAAATGTTAATTCAACAGATTGTTTTTTAGCACAATTCCCTAAGAGTAGAATACCAGCAGTGACATTTGACTTGTTGACTTGTGCCTTACGATCATTATATATTAAAAATGGAATAAGAACCTTCTCTATGGTCATTTCTTTGATTGCTTTATCCACTATGGTGCGAACTTCATCTTCAAACAAATGGAGCTGCAGACCCAAGAGGTCCTCCAAGGTGGTGTTATCAGTCAAAGTGAAATCCATCTATTAGGAAAAGAAATATTGTTATGATGTAAATCCTCTGACTTCTGTTATGAAAAGTGTGTGCTTGAGTAAGACCTTCACTGTGTTGTTTATGCACCTGTGTTATTCTAATTAGCTGCACCCAATGGCGCTCACGTATTGCCAGGTTCTGTAACTGACTCACGGCCCGCAGTGACGTCAAGAGGTTCTTAACATAAAGGTCTAACCCAGAATACACATCCCACATGCGAGCCTCTTTGTCAAGCTTCCGTATGTCCTACACAAACAGAAGGTAGGTAAACATAATTAGTTACTAGGGGCATCTGTTACAAACAGCAATGGTGCATGACAGTAAGACAGCAGGAGAGATGTGCTGGTCTGATGGAGCACTGTTGGTGACCTCACCTTGGCAAACCTCCTCAATTCTGCGTCCATCTGGTCCACGTTTATCTGCCTCCATTTGGTCATTGTCCAGTTTTCCACACTGCTCTGTATAGATAAAGATGCAGAGGGGTCAATGGGCGTAGGGTGGTCAGTGGGGACATTTCAAGGCTACAGCGTGTTCAAAGAATCTGTGTCAACCTCAGACAGGTCTGACTGGTCAAGTTATTGTAATGAGGTGATGCAGCCTTTAGGTTGAGAACAGGGACATCTAAATATTAATAAAGATTTAAGTACTTACCTGTACAAATATTACAATATCCCACAGCTCTTTGAGGACCGTAATCTCTCGTCTGCAGAGCTTGATGTCTCTGTAGTCAGGGATAGTAACATCAAATAGATTTGTGGACTCCTGCAGCTCCGCAACCTCTTTTTCCATGTCTCGGATCTCTTTTTCTGACTATAAAATAACACAAAGCATTTGTTATCCAAAGAGTGCAATAATACAGTATAATAATCTCTAGGTTATGAGAACACATTGGATAAATTCATACTTTTTCCAGACTGATGTAGGGATGCACTGCTTTGTAACTGAAAGGTGCCGTTGCTCTAAAGATGTCCCTGAACTGTCTTTGTTTCAGCTGAAATTCAGAAATACTAGAGTCAGACAGGGGCACCTGGGCAGCAGTCCATCCAGTTTTATATGTATTGAAATGAAGAATAAAGAAGTAATTGGTCACCTCAAACGCCATGCATTGTTTTCGCAAAACCATCACTTCTGCATTCTGCAATGGTGCCACCTCATTCCTCACTTTTAAAGCCAGTTTCTTGGCCCCATTCCATTTCTCAGGGAGCTCCTAAGAAGACATTATTTTGAAGTGTTGTTTGTAAAACCACATATGTTTATATTATTTCAACCTGATATTTGCAAGTGGCAGAAGAAGGCATACTATTGCTTACCTCCAGCTGAGAATAGACCTGGTCTGGTATGGTCACACCATATCGTTCCAAGAGGATTACTGTATCTCTAAGAGGCTCAAACATTTTGTCTGTGGCCTTTTGTCTGTCTCGGACTGCCAGCAGGTGACTCATGACTTGAACCAAGCCACAATGATCTCCCTTCATCACAGGCTGACCCAGGCCTTCAACACTGGTTCGGATAAACTCTTGTAGCTCATCAAGACTGAGTAGGAAAGCATGTAAAAGAAGAATCAATTCTATTGTACTCTGATTCATATTTAACAGCTGAGTAGCGTGTAATTTTACCTGTTGGTGACATATGTTAAGAGGTGCTCTTTGAAGAGCCAGCTCCACTTTTTTACAGTGTTAAGAACACTCGCCTTGAAGAACTTGATATCCACCCGAAACCATCCATCAAACACTCTGAAGTCTTCGAGTTTGGAAATATTAGCAAACAGATCCTCATAATAATCTATCTGTAAAATTAAAGTCATGATAGGGATTACAAATGAGACAAATGACGCATAGAAAATTGTGATTCCTTCATTGAGAGGGTTTTTCACCTGTTCTTTGAATTTATCGATAGTAGGGGGGCTCTGAGGAAGCACATCTGCTTTATACGCCTCGATCTCATCTGATGTAAGTACGCGCCCGAACAGCAGAAACTGGCTGAGAAACTCAGCCCTGTCATCCTGCCATAGATGGGAGTAGCAATCAAACTTTCTCTGGTAATTTATTGCTTTCTTGAGGACGTTCTCCACTCGCTCCATTATTTCCTGTCTCAGGTCCAACAAATCTAGCATGTTATCCATCACATCCTGAAAAAGTAATACCACAAGACAAGACATCAGGAGTGTTTTGTGGAAGAATGACCTGTAATTAGTTTAGAGTTTCTAAGTACATTTTTTGGCTTGTTTTTGTCAAAACTAAACTGAAACTTTAACACTAACTAACTACAGCGCTGATGCCACTTCTGTCATTTACAAGTGCAATTAGGCATCAAGTTTATCATTATTAATGTATAATACTGCTACTGTTTTTAACACACATGTTCTACCCATATATATTCATCTGGTC
>JAPTYQ010134037.1:0-14076 GCA_029814465.1 Ostorhinchus cyanosoma | reverse complement strand
GCGGTTTCGGTTATGAATGGTCTAATTAAAATAGTGGTCGGTTTCGGGCCAGAAATATGTTGGCCCGCGCATCACTGTCACTGATACAGACTGTCCTTATCATGTCCTCCTGTGACTCGGGTGAGGACTCGGCCGTGGACGGACATCAGCTGTTGATGAACTGAACTGAAGCATCAGCTGACACCGGGAGGGTCCAATCCCACAGTGTGGGTTCAGTCCCACAGGACCTTCTAAAACACTTGATGTTGAAACATTTATCACAGTTTCATGTCTGAAAACTGTGATCAGTCATCACTTGGTTTTGATATTTGGAAGTGAAAGACTGATTTCGGACTTTAAACTACATTCAGTTTTTTTACATCCAGGTTCCTCTGTCTGTTTTTCCTCTTCTTTGTCGGTGAACAACAGACTTCCGCTTTGCATTCACCTTTGATGTCATCATCTGATCGTGCAGAGGGGAATCCCAGAGGGAATCCCCCCTACAGGCCGTTTTTATACTAATTTGCATATGTAAATGTAGGCGTGGAAAGGGAGGAGTCTGGTACTCTGACAAATGTGGTCAATTTCAGCTGATTGGGATGAACAAAGGAAATGTGCTTGGATTCGGGTGTACGCACAGTTTAATACATCTGGATTTTTTTGTGTGTACAGACTTTTCAGGATATAAACGTACACCAGGTTTTAGTATGAAATCCACACATGTCTTTGTACATGAGGCCCCTGGACTTACATCCAGTGTAGCTAAGCCACAATTTTAAATTTCTTGCTCTTAGGGTTTATGACTGCAGTTTTTTTAGACTATTCTTCTTCAGGTGTCTTGGGGGTGTCTTGTAAAAGCTAATGCTATGTGATAACTCTCTACACTTATTAACCTTAAAATCAAAGTAGCTCAGAGTAAATTCAAAAGTTAATATATCAAAAGAGAGAAAACTGAAGAAAAAGTGAATTTTCCGGCAAAATATTTAATTAACAACATAAAACAAGTGTCTCCATCCACTGTCATTGATCATTGTCATTTGTTTTATTGATGAATCAATGTTTTAGAACAGGGGTCACCAACCTTTCATCTTCTGTGAGCTACTTTTACGGAACAAAGCTGCTGGAGGGCTACTCTAATTTAGCAACATTTATTTACATGGCTAATTTTCATACATACACATATTTTGTACAATATGTTTGTAACATTGTGTTCTTTATTTATTATTTTATTTATTTATATTTCTTTGTTTTAAAATTTACAATACTTAAAAAGTGTTAACATTTTAATACTGTCAAAATTTATGAAATGGAACAATCCTTCATATTTTTATAGAATTATTATAAAGTTATAATACACTCTTGAATGTGCATTTTTAATACAGTGAAATTGTGAAAAGGAACGTTGTTACTCACACAATAAACCATCACCTGCATGTGCTGATGTATTTCTGAAGGATTTGACCTTTTCTAAATTCACATATGCTGAAAAAACATTAATTAAAAACAGAACAACTTTGCACACATAAATTCAACACCCCCCTTGTGTTGGTATGGTGTCATCCAGTTGTCCCCTAACCATTATACGTATAACATAACCCTGCCCCCGGGCGAAAGATGTTCAATGAAATGCCTCCAAAATAGGAGTCCCAATCAGCGATAGTGGACTAAATCTGGTATTTCTGGTCCTGGTCAGAATACTGATCCCACCACCGGGATCAGAGCCTCTTTAGTTCTCCTTCCATGAGTGAAAGCCTGTCTGTGCTGGTCCAGGATCTGAACCTCTTTAATGATGCCTCTGTAGAAGCGGTCAGTTTAATGAACATGGACTGTTGTTTTTGGACTTCAGTTTTCAGCTCTTTTTCCTTCTTTTTATGGAGCCTGATTCCCACTGGAAAATCTCCAGAAATCTTGCTGTGAACTTTGGTGAAATTCCATTCCATGTTGAGTCTTTTACCGACTGCCAGGCGCGTGCCACAGATCAGACACACACACATACACACACACACACACACACACACACACACACACACACCACACACCACACACACACACACTTGTCTTTCACACTTGTCAAACAGAAGTGCGTGTCTCACTGTTTGTGAAAATAACTCCCTGACTATACTCGTCCGACATCATTACAGGGTTAAACCCACTTCCTGCCTGGCATCTGCCTCATCCTCACCCGCTGGGCCCCGCCCTTCTCCACTGACAGACAGCAAACCAGCACTAAAGTCTGATTGACAGCTAGTTGACCGTTTCATCTCAGGAGGAGGCCAGGACACTTGTAATTTTGACTGGGGGGAAATTTTGACCTGTTAAGCCAAATCACGAAACAATTTGTGTTTTATATTATTGACCCTTGGCGAGCCACCGGTGGATCGCAAATAACGTGTTGGAAACACTTGGTCTATTTCTATTTTTAGAACAGGCCTGCAGGCAACTCATGTGGTCCACGAGGGCAACCTGGTGCCCGTGGGCACCGTGTTGGTGACCCCTGTTTTAGAAGATGACGGTGTTTCCATGTTCACTACAGAGCTCTCTCATCTTTTCATGGTCATCAGATATGATCCACTTGGATGTTCAAACTGCATTTACCTCAATTATTTACATGTATTGATAGGATTAATGGTTCTAAAGTTCTTTAGCATTTTAGATCAGTAGATGATTTGGGTCAGATGATTGAGTTTTTATGGGTTAAATGTAGTTTCATATCTACATGGTGTCCTCAACCCTTGTGAGCTCCTGTTTTATATGACTGCCAAAGCACACCCTGCGCATCTTTGTATTGTATATACAGTGTCTCTGGCCTAGACCCACTTATGACCATTGTGAAGTAATTGAAGCAGCATTAAAGGGCTTTGTCTTATACAGCTTCATGAAAGTCATGAAGGTATAATATGTAAAAGTACAGTATTAACATTTGACATCAGTAGAGTGTTTTAGGTTGATGGTGGATGTCTGGTCTTTATGGGTTTATATCTCTATGAAATGAATACACCTGTTGTGTAGTTTGTTGACCAGTGTACGTAAATCATGTCAAATGTTTGGAAAAAAAAAGTTCAAATTCCAAGAAAATTTGTAATTTTATTGTACATAATGGAACATTATCCCATCTGTAGACACTAGGTGTGTCACAGTACCTGTATTTGACTCCAGGGTTTGGGACAAAGTAATGAATAGGACAAATCCTTTTGTCATTCATACTGATACAGATGTTCTACAGTGGTTTGAGAGCTCCAATCCTCCAATGGCAGATAATCACTACTGTGTTACACCAGGAAAATACAGACAAGAGACACCAAACCATTCCCGTAAAAGTACACTGGGTGAAGATACCATCCAATCACTTCTAAGTTTACTCAAGTTACTGGTTTATAAAAACTGCCCTTATGGTTACACTAATCCTGGTTTCTGCAACAACAAACAGTCCCAGAGGTAATATTTCTTTACAGTGTGTTGTTGTATTTGTGCACAAGTCCACATTTGTAATGAAATGTTTTGCTGTTGACAGTGACATGTTCTAACATTCTGTCAGACTCAGACAGTGAAGTTTACAAAACATGGATATTTACAATGAAACAAACTGGATTACATGCACAGAGGCAGTGAAAGTACCAGGTAAGCTGTAGCTTTTATTCCCACCCCATTATGTGGCTTCTCTGTTCATTAATTAAATGCATTTGTGAAGGTGGAAATGATTTTACCGAGCGGTGGCTCCAGTCTGCACCACATGGATGAAATAATACTCTGCTTTTGAGTTTCCAAATAGGTGACTGTATTTGATAAATGATGAAATAGAGATGATGGGCTGGACGCTTCAGTATATTATGTAGTGACTGCCTCAGTCATTCAGTTGTTATAAACAGGTGTTCAGTGTGTTGTGTGTAGTTGTCCAGTGTGTGTCCATCTGGTTCCAGTCCAGTCTGTCTGGTTACAGATTTAATGTCCATGTTTAACTTTCTGCTATTAGTCTAGGCAAACAACTGCAAGTAGCAAAAAAAGTTGAAGCTATTACCTACTGATCTGGCATGTCTCACAGCACTTAGTTAAAATTTGAATATGAACAACCCCCCTCCCTCCAAAGCCCGCTTCCCCCTGCCTAAGCTCTGACACCCCCCTCCTCTCACCTGATGCACGCCGTGGAGGCAGAGGTGGAAGCTGAGGTGGAGGCAGAGGTGGAGGCAGAGTTGGAAGCAGAGGTGGAGGCAGAGGTGGAAGCAGAGGTGGAGGCAGAGGTGGAGGCAGAGGTGGAACCAGAGGTGGAGGCAGAGGTGGAAGCAGAGGTGGAGGCAGAGGTGGAAGCAGAGGTGGAGGCAGAGGTGGAGGCAGAGTTGGAAGCAGAGGTGGAGGCAGAGGTGGAGGCAGAGGTGGAAGCAGAGGTGGAGGCAAAGGTGGAAGTAGAGAAGGAAGTAGAGATGGAGGCAGAGGTGGAAGTTGAGATGGAGGCAGAGGTGGAGGCAGAGGTGGAAGCAGAAATGGAAGTTGAGGTGGAGGCAGGGGTGGAAGTTGAGGTGGAGGCAGAGGTGGAAGCAGAGGTGGAGGCAGAGGTGGAGGCAGAGGTGGAAGCCGACGTGGAGGCAGAGGTGGAAGCTGAGGTGGAGGCAGAGGTGGAAGTTGAGGTGGAGGCAGAGGTGGAAGCAGAGGTGGAGGCAGAGGTGGAAGCCGACGTGGAGGCAGAGGTGGAAGCAGAGGTGGAGGCAGAGGTGGAAGCAGAGGTGGAGGCAGAGTTGGAGGCAGAGGTGGAAGCCGATGTGGAGGCAGAGGTGGAAGCCGAGGTGGAGGCAGAGTTGGAGGCAGAGGTGGAAGCAGAGGTGGAGGCAGAGGTGGAGGCAGAGGTGGAAGTTGAGGTGGAGGCAGAGGTGGAGGCAGAGGTGGAAGCAGAGGTGGAGGCAGAGGTGGAAGCAGAGGTGGAAGCAGAGAACAAGGCAGAGGTGGAGGCAGAGGTGGAGGCAGAGGTGGAGGCAGAGGTGCGGTCTGCTTTGGCGTGTCCACGGACCCCTCCCTCAGCAACCAGACACATCATCCACCTGCTGCACAGCAGCAGCACCTGTTTCATTAGCAGACCCTGTATCCAAGGCTCTGGTGTTTGCAGTGCTGGGTCACTGTCTTCACTGCTCCTCATCACTTGGGCATACTGTGAGTGGCGCAGACTTCACCACTGTCCATAGACTTTGAGGTTTCATAGTCCATACATGTATCATCCTACATAATCCTACATTGTTTGACACCATGCACGTGTAAGCGGAGACCCATGGTCGTAAAAATTGAGCACTGTGCAGACCTGTCTGCAGAGTCAAATACACTCAACTCCCAGACTTTATCTCCATCCTTCATTCACCAGACTCTGACTGCTGCATTTGGGTTTTTGTTTGTTTCCTTTATTTGTTGTTTCTGTTAATAAATCATTTTTTTCCCGTCAACACCGAGCATTTGAGTTCTATCCATTCACACCCCTAGACAGGAGGAGCAGCACGAGTGAAACTTCAGATTCAGAGGTAGCGGTATCGGATGTGGGACGGTAATGGATGACTGACAGGAGGCTCCGGCCATGCACAGCCAATTATTTTATTTGGTTTCAATAAAATAACTGGTCAGACTTTTATTAGAAATATAAGAGAATTAAACATTTTTGAGTTTCAAAACCTGGTGGATTCCTTTTAACTTTTAGTTTGACACACCCTTATTACGAGCATTTTAAGATTACAAAAGTGACATGTAAAATGCCACATCATGCAGTACAGCTTTAATTTCACTACTTCTTTTGTTATCTTTCTGATTTTTTTCTTATGTTGAATTATATTATAAACCAAAAACTAAGATAAATACTGAACTGTGATTTTTGTGTTCTGTGACAACTCTAGTTGTCATGATCTCTGCATAAATCATATCAGACAGATTTTCATCAGCAATGGTGGTAAAAACAAGTCCCTTGATTCCATTAGTGTCAGCGTGAAAGAATTTAACTTCTTAGTTCAGTTATGAAAAAAAACAAGGTCTGGTTTTGTCTGATGACAGACAAGTGGTCTAATATGACTGAAAGTAAGGCATGTGAAGTCAGCCAGTGAATTCACAAGAGGCACAGGTTAAAAGAGCTTTAAATTGGCTTTTTTACTGCTGAGCACCACATGCTGACTGTTTGTTTGTTTGTTTATTTGTTTATTTTTGAGTGTTTTTTAATTATTATGTTATAGTCTGTTTTCTTAGAAGGATAATCTAAGCGTGTTTGCTCCGCTGCTAGTTACAGAAATACAGGGCTAACAAAGTATGCCAAATTGCCAATTTCTGTCTCGTAAAAAGAAAAAAAAAGGATGTTGCTATCACTCAGCTAAGATAAAGAAACATTTTTCCAGAACAGAATTAAAGAGTTTCAGGGTTTCTGAGAAAAAAATGCTAATGTTGAATTATGGATCAGGTCCGAAAATAGCACACTTGGAAGCGGTTGCTGAAATATTTAAATATTCAGTTCACTGGCTGCCGTTGATGTTCTGAATCTCTTCTTCTTGTTAACCTGTTTCAGTTTTCCCACCGTTGAATTCCAGTAATTGTACAGTAAAAGGCTCGCATGTGCTGTGTATTTGTCTGAGTGTCTGTTTGTATATGCATGGACTATGTTAATGTGTGTGTTCATTTGTACTTTTCATACAGTAAATCAACACATCTACTCACATATGCACATATGCTTACACACACTTACCCACCTACAAATGCACACAACATCTATACAGTACATATGAGAGCATTCATGCTGCAGTACTTATAAGAAGCATAACACACATAATGCACCACAAATCCAGATGGTGTTGCTATGGTGTTTTCTTGGCCTGTGAATGAAAGCCTGCTGAAGAAAAATATGGTATGCTCCTTCAAAGACAGAATGGCTCTGTGACTGTAAAAAAAAATGGTTTGGCCTCAACTCGTCTTTTCAGACAGCTAGAGAGAATGTAAATTGTGTGAGTGTACGTGTGGATGTAGAGCACACTTGATTGGATCTTCACACTTTACTCTTAATTAAAAGAACTCGAAGGCAGTCGGGTGTGTCTGCAACACCTGGAGGAATGGAAGCCAGTCTGGGGAACAACAACTCTCCCTTTGTGTGGAAATGTGTGCACACATATTTTGCTTATATTTGAACACTAGTGTGGGTATCACTTTTGAGATTGCATTGCCTCTGCCATCCAATGTCTCTGGTGCGTTACTGGAAAAAGCTGCCAGTTTTCCTTCACAAAATAAAAACTGATACGCTTTTATACTTCTGCATGCATGATCACCTGTCAATCAGACTGTGTGTGCATGAATAAAGACCCATAAAGATTAAGAACTATTCCCTATTGTGACTTCCAAATGGATTTTTCTCAAAATTTAACATTACCAAGTAATCTATTACTATTTATTACAATATTATTGTTTGCATTTTTCTAGTGAAAATTTTATATTTTCCCATATTAATTTTGCTGACCATTTAGTCATTAATAAAAGCTCAGTGTAAATTCAGAAGTTATTATATCTAAACAGAGTAAATTGAAAGAAACACTACTTTTTCAGCAAAATGCATCATTAATTTTACATAATAACGTGTCTTACAATCACTGTCATTTATCAAACTACATGAGATTTACTGATGAATCATTGTTGCAGAAGATGACGGTGTTTCCACGTTCACTACACAGACTATGGATACATCAAAACAGACATCTGATGTTGATGAAAAAGATTACAATTTGCATTTTACCAGAATTATTTCACTGTATTGATAGGATTAGTGGTTAAAAAGTTATTCAACATTTTGATGCTTTTGGGTCTTTGAGGGTTGAATTTATGCATTTGAGGGAGCTAGAGCTAAAGAAATGCCCTTGAGTATAAAGACAAAGTGTAAAAAAAACATTCCCGTGTATAATATTTGGGGGATTTAGGAAGATCCAGTGGTAGAAATTATGATTGACAGAATCATGTTTTCATTACTGTTCATTATCACAAAAAGGGGCTTGTTTTTTTTTTTTTTTAACCTTATGATGTTTTTATAGTAGGTGGCTGTGGCTCAGGTGGTAGAGTGGTTCTTCCAATGTCTGAAGGGTCGCTGGTTTGAATCCTGGCTCCAACAGTCCATGGGCAAGACACTGAACCCTAAATTGCTCCCAGTAGGGCCTGCCAGGACTCCGTGTGGTGGCAGCCACCCACTGGTGTGTTTGTGTGAATGGGTGAATATGAGGTGCTTTAGGCACCATAAAATGTGCTAATAAGTGCAGTCCATTTGCCATTCATAGAAAGTCCGAATGGTTGTCCTGTTCTTTTTTTTCTTTGCAGAGTAGGCATAATGACGCACATCGCATTTGAGTGTAGACTAGGGTTAATTTCTGTTAAACTGGGGGGTCGGGGGTTATTCATTGCAATCTACAACTTCGCCACTTCATGTCATTACTTATCACGCTGAACCCTACAAACTTCATTTACAAAAGATAGGAAAAGGAATGTAGAAATCAAGCAGTAAAAAGTTTCATGTCAGTTTGATACTTTTACACGTAATGCATACAGCACTGGAAAAGACTTTTCAGACACCCTTCAAATTTTACACAAATTATCTCAAATATTGTCATGACACATTTATGGATGTTTTTCATGTGTTTCAAAAGGTGAGACTTCATCAGATAGACAGAAACTAATGCAAATACATTTTTTTTTGTTTTTTTTGTTGTGAATTGTTCAGAACAGAAACAAAAACTAAATTAAACAGCTTCGAGGGGCATTATCTTGCTGAAACATAAAGTTTTGACCTGAACAGAACACAGCATGTGCAGAACATGTGGGTTTGGAGAATGGGACAATACTTGGCACTGTTCAATGACTTGAGAGTGATTCTTACTATAATACATCATAAATGCATTAAGTACCCAAATACTCTTTTCCACCGCACTGGTTTTCACTAGGTGGAAAGGATATTAAAAGTGCAATCTGAAAATGCTGACAGACATGTAATAAAAGTGCAATATTTGCCTCAGGTGCACAAGAAAGATCTGGATAAAATACAAGCACTCAAGAGAAGTGCGGGACATGGCTGGGACTTTAAATCTATACTTGAGTACAATATTTGGGTAAAATTATTGACATTTCACCACTGGCGTTTAACAGACATTCCCTGGACAGAATAAAGTCTATGCTGAGTTGGACACAGTTGTAATGGTTTCTCATACATTTGCTTTGGGTCAAATACTTTTCTATGCTTGAATTTGAGTTCAGGGCATGTGCTTCACATGGTCTGTTATGTAGCCGAAATTACCTTGCATTACCCACATATTAATTTCAATGTATTTCATACAAGCTCTACTTTACGCCCTTGTAACCTATCAGCTAAATCCTCATCAACAGTATCTTCAGCTTCACCTGACAGCTTGAAACAGTTCTGTTCAGTCCAGTTACTGAAATACAGAAGAGAAGAGAAGTGAGTGAGAGAGAGAGAGAGAGAGAGAGAGAGAGAGAGAGAGAGAGAGAGAGAGAGAGAGAGAGAGAGAGAGAGAGAGAGAGACCTGGCTGAGGCTGAGCCTCTTTGATGTTCCCAGACCTCAGCAGCATTAAAGTTTAATGAGAATGCATTCTACTTGGGCTGACCAGGCCATCTACATTCTCTCTGCCTCTCCGTCAATCCTTCTCTGTGTTTGCGGTTTGGAAAAGTTATGGGATCATACACTCCTGAACAAAATTACAATAATTCACCTTTTGCAATTGTACCTGTTTGAGTTCAAATACATTTTCAATAAATTACCTACTCTCTTTTTTTGTCTCTTGCTTCAGTTTCTTCTATTTGCATTTTAAGCTGCACTCACAACCTGGTTATGATCCACCACTGAAAAATGTGAATTCTTGTAATCTTTCCCTCAGTCTTAAGATCTTTTTCAGGCATCCTGGGCAGCCACACAAAGCAATGTGAGGGTCAGCCACCTCACACAAAGTAGCCATATGGATACTGCATGATTATTCAGATAGCTTTCTGTATCATCAAGTCATCATTGCTATATGAGTCATATTATGAATTCGGATGGACTTTAAAGTGTGTGTGTGTGTGTATATGTGCTGTTTGTTAAAGAAGGGTCTTGTATCATGCATGGTCACTAACTGCAGCATGACATGGCCCATGTTTGCACATTACATCTGTCTCCAGATAAAAGGAAAATAAAAAAGTTATGCTTCTTTTCCCTACTTCTTTATTTTGATCCCTCATACAGCCCCCAGAGGTCAGTTTCTTCCAAATGACTTCATATCATTGTTTTCTGTTTTTATGGCTGTCTTTGTGTCATAACCTGGGCAACCTCAAAGAAAAATGTATTATAAAAAATTTTACACATAGGAGGCTTAGCAGACCATTTTTGAATCTAGACCTGACCAACTGAAGCAACTCCAGATCATGACACTTCTCCCACAGGCTTATGCTGTAGGCACTAGACATGACGGATAATCACTTCATCACTCTGGAACAGGGTCCTTCTGGAATCATCAGACCACATGAGCTTTTTTGATTGAAACAAAGTCCAGTGTTAATGGTTTCTATCAAATTGATGGTTACTTCAGAAATGAGAAGCTACAAACTGCATCAGTTACAGGGTTTAAGAACTCGTTGCAGTTGAAACATACTGTGTTAATCACTGCAGTAATTATGGAAAAATGACTTAAATCCAGGTGGAGACATATTTTGGCCAGGTTATGTAGTAGTATATGTAGCATAACTGATAATGTTTTGAGAAAAATAAGACAGTCAAACTTTGCAGTTGTGAATACCTTAAAGAAACACACATACATGTGTGCTTCATGGGGCAACAACTTGTGTGTGTGTGTGTGTGTGTGTGTGTGTGTGTGTGTGTGTGTGTGTGTTTAAATATATTTATATTTATTTCCTCTTTCACAAAAGCTTCCAACTCTTGAGCATCGTGTTACTAATGTCACCCATGTGAATATGGTCCATTTATTGCATTTTCCTGTTCATTCTTTAATTTACCTCACCACTAAACCTAACATCATACTAAACTGTCTACAAATAGATCTAAATTTGGCTGACTATTTAAACATGCAACTAAGAATTCCATGGTATAAAAGTGATAGGATGCACTGAGTGATCCCGATATAGATGATAATGGATTGCAATGGGAAAGAAGGGAACACTACGACCATGTGCTGTTGCTTTCTCTGTCGTTTGCCTCCTCATATCATAAAACACGATTGTACATTTCCCCTTGGACATATCTTTCATACTTAGCAAAATACTGTAAATATAGACCACATTCATTTTACTGAATGCATTACAGCATTAGAATTGCAACATACATAACCTTCTGCTAGCTTGTTGTGTCGGCTAAATACATTCAGAGATCACTGACCTAATACAATACCATTTAATTCGAGTATGATAGATTCATAGTTAAAAATAAATTATGATAATGAAACCCAGTGCATTAATTCAGATGAAAAACATATCTACGTAATATTCCACATTTGCACAGAGTCACACCAGTGAACGGAAATCAAATCTGGACTGGCATGTATTTTGTTTAACACATCAGGAAAACAACTGCTGAAGTTAAACTGTGCTCTATGCAACATTATGGACATAAACAGACCCTATTGCTGGCAATGGGTTTTGCACAACATACTGTCGAATCTCACCGAATCATTTAACATCATTTGTAGCTCGATGTGTGTAGAGGCCACAGGAAATGAAGTCGGAAGAGGAAAACAATAAGAAGAGGGCAGGAGGCAGATGAAAGGGGAGTAATAGACGAGTGGGCCTGTAGCCAAGCCTGCCAGGATAGAGTGAGGGGATTAGAGGTCGGTCATAATTACTCCACAGCCACTCCAGCATTTAGAGTCATGGCTTAATGTCACCCAGCATGCTGTATGAGGGCAAAGGCTTTTGGACCTGATCTATGTATGTTGAGGTCAGTAAACAGCAAAGAAGGGATGATGCGAGACAATTCTTCCCATCATTTACATTATGATATAGGGCTGCTCAAAGATGCCATCCAAATAAAAATGTTCATATCACTAATGTCTTTCAAGATGAACCTTGTGAGACCCACCAGTGCATTTTTCTCCTCTGTAGTGGACAAGAGTTTCACAGCTTTACAAAAAAAAATCTCCAAAAATCCAAAAATGCTATCCACTGCAAGGACATCCAATTAAAGCAGTCATTTAATTGGAAAAAAAAACAAAAAACTTTTCTTTACTGGGCCTTAGGAGGTTGCTTTTGTATTGTGATTGAAAGTTGAAGATTAACTTCAACAATTTATAAATGATCCAAGACAAATGTTACTTAAATGATCCAACAAGATAAAAACAAAAAAGATGAGGGAGAACAAAAATTATGAAAAAGGTGAAAAACAATATGAAACACAGTGCCAAAAAATACTAAAAGACACAAAACAAAATGAAAATGATGTAAAAGATTTAAAAAGCTGAAAATCAGTTAAAAGATAAAACAAATCAAAAATTATGTAAAAGACACATTAAATATGAACATAGGAAGAATAGGAATGTCGTGAAAGACATTCCAAACAAGATAATAAACCTTAATTAAATCCTAAAGACAAAACTAAATTGTGCATCATGATAATGATTGTTATTGTGAGCTAACATTATATCATGATGCTCAGCCCTAAGACTATGATAGAGAGGAGTCCAATGGATTGGAGATATGAGCTAGTAAGGTATGAGAGGAAGGAAATGGAGAAAGTCTAAGATGGATATAAATGGAAAAGAAAAACATGGAGAGAGACAGACCAACAGATATCAGGAGATATACTTGAATAAACACACACTCACTGAGAAGTCCATGCCAAAAAAGCACTCTGCTTCATAAATATGGGTAGAACACTCACAACATCAATAAATAGACTTATCATCATCTCAGGGAGGAGATGCTCTACAGTACTGTAGGAGGACTCAGACGCAGGACTGAACTGTGGTGCAGTCAGGTCTTATTAACCTCAAGTCTACGTTTGAAACAAATGAGAGGTTATAAAATGCAGAGATGACCAAATCTAGATCAACTTTTTCTCTAAAACCTGTTAGCCAGAAGCCCCATCCAGTCAGAGTTCGGCAAATAAATTGAATTCACTCTAGTGTTATCTATCAGTCTTTGTCAATCGATGGTGTCTTCACCATTGCTGTGAATTGTTTGAGTTGATCAATTGATTACCAAAGTCAACTGATCAACTCGAATCAGTATGAAACGAGTGGTGCCAGCTACAACAAACCCCGCCCCTCTCAAACGTTTTACCTGATTTTACACTATCTCTTATCACTGTGAAAACACACTTTTGGTGACCTTGACCTTTGACCTACATTCACCAAAATTGAATGGGATATATTCTGGACCACCTCGCACCTTTCCTGAAAATGTCATGGAAATTGGTCGAGTAGTTTTTGTGTAAAGTTGCTGACAAACATACAAACAAACATACAAACAAACAAACAAATCGACCAAAAACAATACCCTCGCCTCTCCCTTCAGGGTAAAAATCACTGAATTAAAAGTTTTCCTGAATCATAGCTTCAGTTCCTTAATTTCACTGCCCCGAAACATTGATTCCACTGTTGTGTTTGGATGCTTACTGTGATGCACGACTCAAGGATCAGCACAAAGTTAGTACAATGTTAAAGCTACACATCACAAAGGAACTCTGAATAGAAAACAAAATTAAATTACACAGAGTGGAGTGTCATCCCCTTTGACTGAAAAGCTCTGGATTTAGCCACAGGAAACTCTGATTTCAGATTTGGACATTCCCATCCACAGAAAATTATGAATACACAAAAATGTCCTCTAAAGTTCAGAAGTTCCACATCTAAAACTTTCATGTTGTTCTTTCCATATGTACCTATATGGACAGCTAAATTATTCCCAGTACACAAACCAACTGTTTTTTCATGAAAAATGAAACAATTAAAGCTCTGACCACAGATTTTTGTGGCTGTGCATATCCATGTGTAAATACCAAAGACTTTGTGGTGTCTTTACTATGAAACTGACAATGAGGGGAGTTAAAGGGGAACTTCGGTCATTTTCAACATGCTATTCTATTGCTCGATCTACCCGAGAAAAGCTTGTACCGGAGA
>JAPTYQ010134004.1:0-14081 GCA_029814465.1 Ostorhinchus cyanosoma | reverse complement strand
ATTTTGTTTTCAGACACATTCCATCTTTTATTCCTATTTATGCACATAGGTATCAAGGTTCAAAGTTACTTTATTTATACCCATGGGTAGATTTGTTTTGCAGGCAGAGTTAATTGCATTTGGCATTAACAACAAAACACACATTGAACCTGTTAGGCAGGTACTTGATCAAGTGTCAAGACGAAAAAAGTGCTCAGTGTTCTATTATTCATCAATATGGATAAGTAAAAGGATAAAACAAATAAAATAATAAAAATAAAAAAGATCATAAAATCAAATAAATAAAAACAAGATGCAATAAAACACAATAAAAACCTGAAGAAAACAGTCTGGGATAAAAACCAGGATAAGAACCTAAAATTTTAAAATTAGAAAGTATTCACTTTTGACCGTGTGCAATGATTACATACTGAGTCCAGTTTGACTTCATCAAGAATAAATCACATTTTAACAATCACTTCATGAGAGGAAGTAAAAATATTTAATTCCAACTTTATGGGCAACAGTGTTATACATAAGTATAGAACTTTAGGCTGACCCAACATTAACTAATGCTATTAGCTATCAAGATGGTTTTACAAATATCAAAACATCATCAGCCACAGTCTTGAGAACAGGTTTAGACAACAGAATGAGCTGCTGTTGGGCCAAGATTTATAATAGTTATGAATGTTCATTTCCCTTCTTATAACCTTCTTAGAACCTGAGTGATAGCTTAGGTTTGTCTTTCTGTACTTACACACCTGAATCACTTCCCTCACAGTGAACAACTTCGAAGATGATGCCATCATAAACACAGTCCACTTGTTTACATAACAAACCAAAACGTCACTCGGGCCTTTTTGGAAATTTTGTTGCGAAGTGCATTGTTGGAATGGTGACCATGCAAAAGGGGTTTCTCATAGATTTGGCAAGAAAATGAGCCAGATTGCTATAACATAAAATCATACAGTCCATCAGTCCACCAAATGAGTGCAGTCGGTGGATGGAGGTAAAGGCGACATTTGGGTTCAGCACTCACAAAGAGACAGAGACATTGCCTCTGCGTGGAATTCCCATTCCCACAATGCACTTTGCGACAAAATTTCCAAAAATGCCTGAGGTTTCAGTTTGTTATGTAAACAAGTGCACTGCGTTTATGGTGGAGTCATCTTCAAAGTTGTTCACTGTGAGGGAAGTGATTCAGGTGAGTAAGCACGGAAAGACTAATGGATCAGTGATAATTAGGCTTTTACTGGGGTTTTACAAATTTACTAAAAAATTTGTGATGAAAGTCGTACATTGCTTGAATGAGACACTCAGCTTTGTTATCACATTTGCATTTTTCCTATTTCAAGCCAAATTCCCAGAAGCAGTCTGATTTACCAGTCCTTTATGTTTCAGAGTTATCTTCCTTTTGCTGTGGTTGGAAGTGTAGACGACGTTAAAGTAGGCAATAAGATGGTGAAAGCAAGGCTGTACCCCTGGGGATCAGTACAGGGTGAGTCTGATTCCGCTGAATCCAGTTCACAATTACAAGCATCATAAAAAAGTCCTCAGAGCAGCAGAAAATTCTGTTCATATGCATGCAGTCAAACTCCATTTTTAGTTCTTCAGTATGTGTAAGCATTATGTAAAGCTGTTTTTTATTAACATAATGCGCACAGACCAATTACAATCTTTCTTTTTCAGTGGAGAATGAAAATCATTGTGATTTTGTGAAGCTGAGAGAGATGCTGCTGCGTGTGAATATGGAGGATCTCCGTGAGCAAACACATGCCCGGCACTATGAACTTTACCGTCGCTGCAAGCTGGAAGAGATGGGCTTCAAGGACACAGACCCAGACAGCCAGTCGTTCAGGTGAAATTAAGGGTAGTGGTAATGTAATGTACTGGGGCCATTTAGATGAGCCAAAATAACTCTGGTTGTTTCTAATGTGACTTTATTGGTACACATTAGAATCCATGTTTAGAGGATGTAGTGAAACGCAAGTGGATTATTTCTAACTGAGCATCTGAGGCAATCTGAAATAAATGTGTTGTCAGTCTTTTTTAAATACTTTTTATTAATTTGTTCATTACCATATTTGGTTATTTCATGGGGTTTAATTGGTGTTGTGTTAATTCTCAGTTTTGTTTACTTTCAGTCAAACAACATTCATATGGTTCAGTCAAACAGACAACTACATATGAATGTAAATGTAGTAGAAGTGTTTAAACTGTAATCCCTACATGATTGCATAGTTTGTGTGATAAAACACATTGTGTTAAAGGTTCAGTTTGTAAAATTTAGAAGGATTTAGGATGCTCTAATTGCATAAATGGAATATAATATTCATAATTATGTTTTCATCAGTGTATAATTACATGAAATTGAGAATTGTTGTGTTTTCATTACCTTAGAATGAGCCATTTATATCTCCCAAGGGAGTAGGTCACCTTTCACAGAATGCACCATGTTGCACTGCTGTGTTTCTGTAGTAGCTCCAAAGGGACTTTTTCAGCTTTCTTTCTATTTGTACCAGGTGGCATCCAGTATTAACCATAGCCTACCATGTCTGACTGTGGATCAGCATTAATAGCACTTTAATTAAAGAGCACAGAACTGACACTGTTGTGGAAGGGTGAAGGGATTCAGTTGGTTGCAATCTGCAACTTCACCAACAGATCACATCACTAAATATCAGTCACTGAGCCTCAAATATTAAACATCAGGTTTCAGCTTTTGCCTTATCCTAATACTTATGACGGAAATAGGGCTTTAAGATGACCTGCTTTTATGTGATCCTCAGCCTTCAGGAGACCTACGAGGCCAAAAGGAAAGAATTCCTAGTCGAGCTGCAGCGTAAAGAGGAAGAAATGAGACAGATGTTTGTCAACAAAGTAAAAGAGACAGAAGCAGAGCTGAAAGAAAAAGAAAAAGAGGTGAGCATTGACTTCATCTTATAAATAACTTCTCACTGATGAAATGGCATTTGGAGTATGTCTGACAGCGTCTGTGTCCCAACATCACCTCCAGCTTCATGACAGGTTTGAGCAGCTCAAACGGATGCACCAGGAGGAGAAGAAGAACCTGGAGGAGAAAAGACGAGAACTGGAGGAGGAGATGAATGCGTTCAACAGAAGAAAGGTTGCAGCAGAGACGCTGATGGGCCAGGCTCTCCAAGGCTGCTCACAGCCCTTTAAGAAGGACAAAGACAAGAAGAAGTAAGTCTGCTTTTCTGTAGGTTTGTACTTTATTTGTGTGGCTGCTCAAGAAGTGCGTTTAAGCTTGGGGTTGGGCTTTAAAGTGTATTTTATTGTCATTAAATAGCAAGAAAATGATGATTTATGAATCTGTTGGAGAATCACAAGTTAAATGTCAAACATAAATTATTCTCAAAAGCCATGGACATTTATTCTCTACGGCTAGCCTTTGTGGAGTTGACTGGACAGGGCGGGGAGGCATAGAATGTGATTAATGAGATAGTGTTATCTTCCCAGAAGCCACGTTGGCTTAGAAAGTGATCCAAGGACAGATTCAGACTGACACTGTGTGCCCAGACACAGTAGGAAGGGTCACAGCTTGCATGACACAGCCTGATGCTTATGTCTCTGCAGGCTGACCTGCCAGACTGTATCTCAGGCAGGGGCACTTCTGTTTACATACGACTGGTCTCACCGATGCTCACACCATGTGCAATGTGGATGATGCTCTGATGTAACACATAGGAGCACAATAATAATTTAATGCAGGTGGAAATGTATTTCGGCATAATTTTTCATATGTCCAAAAGATTTATGCTTAATAACTATAAAAGCAGCCATAAAACTTCACAAAGGTGTCTAAGTGATTAGTAACACAGAATAAAAATTCACTACAGTGTAATTACTTCTTTAATCTTTAGTTAATGGCTTGTGTGAGCACTAATAAATAAAAGTTGACAGTTCTAGGGTTAAGTTAATGACAGGATTTTCATCAATACAAAATAAAAATAAGATTATCTATAACAACTGTTTCTACTGTTAAAAATGATGCTTAAATGGGAATTCACACATTTTCAAATTGATTGAGTTTGGTGTTTTTAATCTAGAAGAATTGGCTCTGTCCTATGGTATCCCCATGATTCATTTCCTTCAATTAGATAAAAGTTTTCAGAAACAAGGTGTTCACATTTCTTTTGAGTGTCTGTTAATCTCATATTTAAGTTCTATAATTGAACAATCTCCTTCTTAAATGTAGTTAATATAATTATCCTCCTTGTCATTCACATAATACTGATAAAAAAATTAAAAGAAGACAGCTGAAAATAGATGAGATTTCAATAGACTGATTTCAAAACACAAGCCATGGTCAGGTGGTTGCATTATATCCTCCTGAGATCCAGGAAAGTACAACTTTTGCCCTTTTAAACATTAAATAATTGCCTTTTATGAAAGCGACACAATGCAACAGTTTTTTCAGATGTTTTTTTTTATTTATGGAATGTCCTTTGCAGTGGACAGTATTATTATTTTTTTTTTCCAATAAAGCTGTGAAACTCTTGTCCCCTACAGAGGAAAAAATGCATTGCTGGGTCTGAGGAGGATATGATATTTTAGCACTATAAATAGAGAGAACTATAAATAACTAATGCTTTTAGAATATTTAAAGCATTGCCTATTTTGTGCATTTTTTTATTTGAAAAATTGAAAAAAGTCAGTGACCACAATGCATCATTATCTACTAATAACTAAGAGTAGATATACACACCAAATAGATACACAACATCTTCATTTGTCAGGATATGTCAGTATTATTCATCTCATTGTGTGATCAGGCTAAGACACATTTCCAATCATTTCTTTTTAATTAGATTTTTAGTCCAGTCATTGTGTGTCTTGATTTCCAGAAAATGGTTTGTGTTTTTAAACTGATTCAGTTGTTGGTATGTGTTTACCTGCAAATGTTCATGTGTCAACCCAACCACTGTTCTATTTGCATTTCATCCATTTTATTGTTTGTTTTCAACCACATTTCAAGTCCTCCATTATTTTTCTTTTAGCCATATTTTGTCTTATTTCTTTTCCCCTTTCAGTTGATTTATGGCGCAAACATCCAGAGAAACCAGGAATGTGTCAGACATCAGCATGGGAAAAAAGAGTCTGTCATGTTTGACTTAGTGACACTGTACGTGAAGACTCGGTGACTCAGTGACTGTGCACATATGTGAGCCTGAATAATGTGATAAGCCACTGTGTATTTATGGATCTAAAAGGTAGCTTTGCTCTGTCTATTTAATTTGTCCCTAATGCTGACTCTGCTAGACACAAAATAACAAGTCTGTGGACTGTTTTCATACCATGTAGCTTGTGTTATTTTATGTTCTTGCCATGAATGTGTGTTCATGTACTGTTGTAAAGTCTGTTCCTCAATAAGGCTCTGATAGAGTCTTACAGAAACGAGACCGTCATTTACTGATTGAACTGATAGTTAGGAGTTACATTTTGTGTTAACTTGGATTAAATTAATCACAGTTCGGGTGGTCTGAAGACTGTTTCCTTTGCTAAAGAATATCTAAAAATGTACATAATGGAATCTATATGTTTTGTATTATTATTCTTAGTATATTTTAAGTCAAATAATATTAGTCTAACCATTCTACACAAAATTCTAAAAATGGGTACTAGCTAAACAATTCATACTGTTTTAAGTAAAAGGACAAATAATTAGCTTTCAAATAAAGACTGACAATGCAAAATTGAGTAGAGAATCAGTCCATTTGTTGGTTAACTGTACTCCTTTATATTCACTTTTCTCTGGGACTTCACATTAAGCATTTCATATGACACCTTTTGCCTTCATAACATATAGCACTGCTATATTATTATTATTATTATTATTATTTAATTTCATTTCCATTTAAATCAAGTTTTACTTTTCGTTTTGGTTTCAGTTAGTGGCAAGAAACATAAAACTATCATTGAACTTGATCACCATTTGACCGAAGTTGCAACCTGTTAAGTGATCTTTATTAATACATATCAGTTTGCTCTAATAAATTATGCACTGTTTTTCTTCCCCTTCTCATAGCTTCTTTAGTCTCCCCTCTGCGTGCTCCTTAACCTCAGGAAGGAATTTGAATTAGAAGACTTTCTACCACGTCAAAAGATCGCAGATTAACAATCAAGTGTAAAACGTGTATTCCTTTTTACAGTGTGAATTAACAGTTTTATATATAGATGCACCAGCATCCATGGAAGTGAGTCATCAGAAGTCTTCCATGTCTGCTGAATTCTCTTTATGTAGCTCTTAAGCAGCTCTGTAGCATGGTTTGTGCATGGCTCTTAACCATATTTCTTAAAAGCCCACGTTGCCAAAACCTCAGTTTTTGTACTAACTGTGCTTCTGTCATCTGCCATGTTATACTTTCTTTTGACTAATTACAAATTACACTGTGACTTATCATCATGGGGTGATATGAGATGGCTGTTTTAAGTTTAAAGGGATTGTACTTTCTTTTATGATTTATAGTAAGCACTTTAAAAATTATATTACAAATCATATATTTATTGATATAAAAGGTACTCTATCATATCAACATAGTAGCTATTATTTTCTGTTCAAAATACAATTATATGTACTTCATGAAGTCAGAAAAAATATATAAGTTGATGTTGTGAATAAAAAGAAAAAATTAACCATTAATTCAGAATTAATTTCTGTCATTGTCAGTATATCTATATGGGGAGTGTGTGGAGGCATACTTACAGATTTGTATATTCTGCTGTAATAAAGACTAACTCTATTGAAAATGTGTTTGATGTCTCCATTATCATTAATTTTTGATAGAAAAGTGGGAGTGAATAAGCAGGATTTGGACTGGAGTGTGCTCTACTCAGCAGGTTCAGATTTCTTCCAGACTGTTCCAGAAACTTGCCAGCAGGTGTCCCTTTAAAAAGAGGAGCAGCGATATAAAGTGAACACGTAAGGGTGATAATATCAGGTAGATGAAAACAAGCAAATGATAATGTGATGTTTTATTGAAAACATTTATAGCTGATGAGATCTTTATTTATTATTATCTCATAGTCCTCTATAGGTGTCTGTTCTGTGTTTTATTGGACTGTAATAATTGGCATCATCATTAGCAGTCTCGTTTGATTATTAAAGAAAATTATTTTGAGGTGAAATCGTTTAATATGATATGACCTAAAAACGGTAATAAGCCAGGACTCGCAATGACAGTGCCTCGGCTCCTCTCTTGTGATTGGTTCAGCAGCTCACAGAGGGCGGAACTTAATATTAACTGACTGGAAAAATATCCAATCAAAAATCACAACTACGAATGACGTCTACCAGTGACCAATGAGATGTCACCATGTTTGGGCATGGGCTTGGTTATATTCTTCCATTAATACCTAAACTGCCCTTTCCCCATCGCCTTACGCCAAGGGTAGGGGGGTGTGCATAGGCAGAAATTAACCTATGCTTAAAACTTTCTGTAGTGGAAGTTCATACTTACACTTTTTTGTGTTTTAAACTCTGTTTTCATTCGCCTCTTTTGAGCGTTTGAAGATTGTTTTCCTCTGCATTTTTTCTTCTTAATATACAAGACAGCCCAACTTGATCCAAGGTAAGTCCACCTAAAGCCTATTTTTTTATATATCTTATCTAACATCAGTAACATTTTAGTGTTAAATGTTTTTATGTTTCTGTCAGTTTTGTCAAGAAATACATTTATTTTTTAGGTAAAAGTAATTTGACGTTAGCTAGCGTTAGCGCTCGTAGCTAGCCTAACGTAAATTAGTTTGTCGAGTAGCCCTCTTAAAACATTCTAAAACCATATTAAATCATTTTCTACTCTTCTGTGTGTTAAAGTATGACAGCCGGTTATAGTTGTCCAGTTTCTAGTGTGTTATCTGACTTCAGCTTGGCGTCAGTGGGCTTCATGTTAGCCCTCCGTTTGTTTGTATGGCAGGGACATGTCCCGACATGACGCAGGTCCTGCCCTGATTCTCACGAGGCCCGTTCTCTTCGAAAAACAGACCCGGTTCCTAAGCTTACCATTAAAGTGTCTCTTAACATGGTTAAAATTTACGACAAGCACTGGTACTAATCCATCATTTGCTCAAAACTAGATTAAATATATTTAGAACTTTTCAGACGTATTAGTGTTGTGGGTCTGTTGTACAACACCGTCTGCTCCAGTTGATTCCAGTTCAGTGACAGCTGGCAGAGGAAGTCATGTTACTGACTCACTAACTTACATATTTGGAAGCTCTAACATGCCTCAGCTACTGCTGAGTAACTATACCCCGAATATCAATCTCTTCTCGCTCATGAATCTCAACAAGTTCTATATAACAGATTTTCAGCACTTACCCTTGTGCTAACATGGGCCAACCATGGGATACCGTAAAAGTAAATCGTGTATTTTAAATGAATGTTCACTAAACGATGGTCTACATCATAAGAAAATACAAGTGTAGGTTATACAAAAGGTCGACAAATGGGGTTTTTTTAAAGGATATTTTTGCAACCATGATCCCTGTCTACCTTAGAAAATTTTACCTGAAAATGTATTATGTCTGAAATCAAACCATCATTCACCTTAGTAGTAACTGGATAAATGTACATTTATAAGTTAAACTAATCATTTAAAAAAAGCATAGGCGGGAGTGATCTTTGTCTTTGGAGACATTATTTTCAGTCAGTGTTTAGAAGTCATACATTAGCTGTTAGCCTAGTCATTATATAAGCTGTAAAGGAATACTTAGTTCATATCCATCTTATCAACATGTGGTGACCTATAAGTGTTACTTAATGTTTGTTTTCATATCTGTACAGATGATTGACACAGTAGCAGAACCTGGAGCACTGCCTTTTGCAGTTCAGCTGAAATCTTTGATGGATCTTGAAGGCCGATACCAGCCAAAACTAACTGGCCTTAGACTCATTGAGAGTGCCCAGGACAATGGCCTCAGGATGACCTCCAGACTTAGGGAGCTGGAGGTGAAGGACCTGCTTTCACTCACCAGGTTCTTTGGTTTCAGCTCTGAGACATTCTCACTGGCCATCAGCTTGCTGGATCGATTCCTGTCTGTTATGAAGGTTTGTAAAAATGCTACCCTTGATTGATTTTGTTGACTGTCCTATATTCATGATATTTCGAATAACTTAATCTTTTCATCCACAGATTCAGCCGAAGCACCTGTCCTGTGTGGGCTTGTGTTGCTTCTACATTGCTGTGAAGTCCTCAGAAGAGGAGAGGAACGTGCCTCTAGCCAATGACCTGATCCGCATTAGTCAGAATCGCTTTACAGTGTCTGACATGATGAGGATGGAGAAGATCATCATGGAGAAGCTCTATTGGAAGGTGAAAGCCCCGACAGCCCTTCGCTTTCTCCGCCTCTTTCACAGTCACATCCAGGAGCAGCTCGATGCTGAGAGGTAAGGACAGATGGTCACATCAACCTGCAGGGCTGAGTCATGACTCAACAAGATTATATTTACTCTACTAAAATGTGTCTTCTCATATTTGGCTTTAAAGAGAGCACTAGACAAAAATATTTTTTAGGGCCAACAGGCACAGTCTCATTTGAAACATCAAGACATTATGTGACAACTTGTTTGAAAATGCACTAGTTTAAACCTTCTCTGTGTTAATATGCTTTGGAGGGAGAAGTACCTTTCAGATGGCTTTGTTGTGTTAGCTCAGTTTTACTCTGCTGTCAGTAGCCAAAACATCTAGAGTCTCTTATGTTCATCTTATGAAAAGTTAAAATGCTGATACTAATAGCTGTTCTCTTTTAATAGTAAGAAGATCCTGAGTCTTGAGAGACTGGAGGCTCAGCTTAAAGCATGTCACTGCTCATTTGTCTTCTCCAAAATAAAGGTAGGTCACAGTAAGTGGTCGCTTATAAATGATGACCTATTTGTAGTTGGTGCTGTGATAACTGAACATCCAATAATGCTCCCTTGTCCCAATGCACACCTCCAAAGTGATAAACTGTTATTTTAACTTTGCTGACCATTTAAGAGAAAATGATATGGTTAACACATTGTTCACTCATTATTTGGAGCAGTGCCTTTCGAGGTCTTAATAAAGCCGCACATCTTCTTTTTCTCTGCAGCCCTCTCTGCTTGCTTTAGCTCTGGTGTGTTTTGAGGCCTGGGATAAACATGACCCTGAGCATGGTGACAAAATATCAGAGGCCCTGAGTAGCTTGCAGCAGCAGATGAATGTAAGTAAATGATTAATTACAAAGTTGTGGGAATGGTTTCCAAGTAATTCCAAGCATAATTTTTCAGGTAGTGTTTTCCAAGAACAACTACATGTAACAGTCTGGTTTCTGTGTGGCTTTCTTTGCAGATTAAAGATGGGGACCTGGTTTGTATGCGGGAGTTGGTTGGAAAGTGCCTGGCTGAATACGCCACCACTAAATGTTCCAAACCAATCAGGCAGAGACTTCGCTGGACTATTTCAGGGAGAACAGCACGCCAGCTGAAGCACAGCTACTATAAGATCACCCATCTCCCCACCATACCAGAGTCAGCTTGTTAAAATGTCAGGCTTTGATTGAGTGACATTGCATGAAAACAAAAGCTTTTCCTAAACAGCTTAATTTTGTGATTGGCAGTAAACAAGTCTGAATGGTGACTAGCTTTCAGTAAGGTCACTCATTTGAAGTCTACTTATTTTCTTTACAGATCCTCATCACTGATGATGGTGTTCTTTAAAGAAAAACTAGAAACACTAACATTTTTGTTTGACTTACATACATCAAGCACACTGTATTTCATCAGCCCCCATCAGAGAGAATACTTTTTCAGAAAGGTTTACCATCCGGTTTTACTTTCCTGGTTGAGTTGCTTGCACAAGTGTACAGTATGTTCTTGTTTAATCCGTGCCAAGGTGTTTGGTATTTCCTGGAACGGGTTGCTGGTTTTAAGCTAATAAGTATAGAACCACCTAGGTCCTCAGTCCACCATGTGGAAGAGGAGGGAGAAGGATTTTGCGAACAACTAAAATGGAACCAAGAAATCGGGCCCAAAATCCTTAACTCCCACCCTAGGTTGCTAAGCTGTCCTGAATGCACACTCCTACCCAAGGTGATGATTTTTGTTTTTTTTTATGGCGAGGGAGCTCTGGTTTTTCCAGTGAAGTGAAGCTAGTGACGATTCTGTCATTTCTGGCTACTCTATATTCTGAGCTGAAATGTCAGCTTTGTGATCAGCGGTTACAGATGAGTTGTTTTCACTGATTTTTAATTTGTGGACACAGAGTGAAGCACCACACGTACTAATTGATTTCATTTGTCAATTATGCAGAGAGCACTAAATAATTGGTCATTGCTGTGGAAATGCGGTTCAGAATCTGTATGGCGTTCTCTTTGCCACTTTCCCTGTGTAGTACAAATTTACTTTAGTAACAAAAGAAAAATGTGTTCTCAGACTCAAATTGTTGAATTCAGTACACCATCTGGTTAACCTATGTCCTTGTACCTTTCAATAAAATTTATTGAAAAGCCAATAGTACTTTGTTCACATTTCTGAACACATCTCAAATGCTTCATCCTATGAGCTGTTGTGTTATCTGTCCAAATAACAGACTTTCAATCTTCCTTACAGTTTCTTGGCAGTCTTTCATAGCTAAGAAAAGTCACATGAGAGCACTTGTTAAAAAGTGGAGTCATACAACTTATTCAATAAAGTTCTGAAGGCAAGTGCTTTAGACCTCCAAAGATCTGATGGATCCACTGTTCATGTCATGAGGTCCTTTACACTTGATCAGGTAGGAGCACATATCTGAAATGAGTCAGGCATCATGGCATCTGTCACTTCTGCAGACTGGAAAAGTCTGGACCCCCTCCTGCAAAATTCCCAGAAATCTCTGCCCCACTGAAGTCAAATCCAGGGTTCTGAAAGAAAACGAAATCAGTTTGACAGTGGATTCAGCTGGAGCTATTATGTTGTGCAATCTGGTGAAAATGTCTCAGTTAATGGATAACTTGCATAACTAGAGGTACAAGATTTAAAAACAAAAAACCTCAACCTATTTAAATCAGTGTCAGTGTTCAGTATATTTAATCAGTCACTGAGTTAGCTTTTCATTAGGGCTGGGTACCAAATTTGGAAACTTGGATCATATAGATTAAGATACAATCAAATAATGAAAGACATTAGATACAAAATTTCATTACCTAAAGAATAAATCTCAGCGTTAGTGTTTTTACTAATGATAGCGTCACATTGTGGTAAAAGTATTTTATAAAACACCTGTGTCCTGAAACAAAAAACTAAAGAATCAGTAAGCAATAAATTAACTTACAATGTGGTGAATAGGTTTACATTTTATGTCATGAAGCGATGGAAAACTGGTGTTAAAAATAGTGCTGGATAAAACTATAATCATGGAAAGTTAACTGGGAGTGAAATGTGTGGTGGGAAAATGTGAACAAGCAACAGAGATGACCACAGAGGAAACTGAAGGAATGGACGGCGGCTGCAGTCAGTGCATCAAGAGCCACAACACAAAGACAAGTCCAGAAAATGGACTAGACGTGTCACAATCCCAGTGTTGAGACACTCCTGAACTAGAGACAATATCAAAAGAGTCTTACCTGGGCAAAATAAACAACTCTTTTCAGGTGTAATTTTGTATATAATTTGGAAATTAAGGTCCAAGAGTTTAGAGGAAACGTGGAGAGGCACAGAATCCACAGTGCTTGAAGGTCCAGTATGAAATTTCCACAGTCTGTGATTTGGGGTGTCATGTCATGTGATGGTATTAATTCACTGTGTTTTATCATGTCCAAGATCAACACAGCATCTACCAGGAGACTTCAGAGCGTTTCATGCTACTTTTTCCAGATAAACTTTAAAGTTACCATCAGCATTTTATAAGTGTCAATGTTTGATTTCAGTTACGAGAAACAAAACAATATTCCAATTTTTTGACATGCACTCGAGTTATTTATCTTGTCCTTTTGTCTTGGTTCCTGTGGTTAAAAGTGTGAAGGCCGGGTCTTGTCCCTGATGGTGCCTCATTGCTCACCATCACTGATCTATATTTTATACATCCCTTACATAGTATATGAAAATCTGACTTCCATATCCAAAGGGCAGTGGGTGTTGCATTTTCTACAGATTGTAAAGCCCTTCAAGATAAATCTCTTAATAATTGGCTATAGACATATAAATGAAGTGAATATTTGCACACATGCTCACCTCTCGCTGGAACCTTTCTAATGTGAGCTTCCTCTGCATCTGGTCCTGGACCCAGGCATTTGCACAGTACTCTCCTTCCAACAGAGAGGACCAGCAATTCCCTGCCTCTCTGTTGGCCTTCATCAGGACAATCTGGATGAGACATTTATCCTCTATGGAGAAAAGACACTAGATTGATATGTGTACATGTCCATCCATAGCAGCTCTGTTAATTTGAAGAATGAGACTTACCTAGTGTCCACGTAGCCTCGTCAGACACAGTAGTACCAAACAGCTTTCCCTGACAGAGGAGGAGAATAATGCAAAGAAGACAGACAAATCATTTCACGATCTGCTAGTTAATGAATAATATTTGAATTGAAGAAGAAAAGCATTATTGTCTGCCCCGGGGTGCCAAATCTGGTCTGCCAAAGGGTCCAATCCAGCCCACAAAATGAAGTGCAAAAATGACACTGAAAATATTACAAGTCAAGGGTGTCAAGCTCATTTTAGTTGAAGGGCCACAGATAGCCCAATTTAATTATAACCTATAAATAATGATCTCTCAAATTGTTCTCTTCAGTTGTTTAGATGTGAATAAAGTAAAATTACACAATGAAAATGTTTACAATTACAAACTATCTTTAAAAAAAATCTTAATATTTTAAACAACTATGAAAAGGTTGAAATTTCCTAACAATACTGTGCCTGTTGCTACATGTTTTGTGCCTTTGTAGATCCATTGTGATCTGTAAGTTGTAATGTACATGTGTAAATGAGAAGCTGAGCCATGATATTGTAGAGAAAAACTACAGTTTTACCTTTATTTACATAGCACCTTTAAAAACTGAGTTCACAAAAGTGCTATGACAGACAAAGCAGAAGAGCACAACAGCAGAATACCTAGGAGTCAAAATAACAACAGAGGGCC
>JAPTYQ010133991.1:3913-14082 GCA_029814465.1 Ostorhinchus cyanosoma | reverse complement strand
TCTATTCTATTCTATTCTATTCTATTCTATTCTATTCTATTCTATTCTATTCCATATCTTGGTACATATATTAATAGGGTTGCTCTATTAAAGTGTGTATTGAATAATAAGTCCTCATCAATATAATAAAGTTTCAGTATCATAAGGTTTCGGTTTTCAAACTCGTACAACTGTCAAAACTGCCGCAGATTGCTAGTTAATGTGTGGCATTATGGTTGGTGTATTGGACTAAAGCAATCACCAATCAGCATGTGGGACGTTCCGAAGGTCCTAAGTTAATTGGTGTTGGTTTAATCGTACAGATAGCGCTGAAAACACACTCGGACTAGTCTGAGACAAAACAGTCAAAAACAAGACAAAACATCGTATTATATACAGTACAATCCCACTGATCCAAGTGTTTAGTTTTAGAACAGTTTTTGCTCTATCATAAAAGCCCCATTTATTGCCCCTTTCCTCTTTAATCCCTTTGCTCCACCACTCCTTGCACTTTTTTAACAAGGGGCCTTTAATATAGCAAAGAGGAAGAAATGAATTGTAGAGTATACTTTTCCACAAGCAACTTAGAAAGTGTAGGCCTCTCCTGTTCCTTCCCTGTCCTGTGCATAACCCAATGGCTAACACATGTGGGATTGGAGCTGCACTCTTCCTCACCTTTTTTGTTCATTTCCCTCCCACTCATTTTCTGTCTCACTCTAGTTTTTTCTCACACACTCGGTACGTCATATCTCTACTCCTTTTTGTGCATTTTTCTGGTTTTATTTTTCGTGATGCTTGTACACATATATACTGTATTGAAGTAAAGTGTCATTCAGGTAGATTGAATAGCATTCCAAATGTCTACATGCGGTTTGTTTTTATGTGTGTATGAGTGTGAGAGCGACCAAATGTTCATCAGAGTCGATGTGTCAATTAGCTTGGGAGCACAGAAGGAAAAGTCAAAGGTCAGAGTTCAGGGCAGGAGGACTCATCACCGGTCACTAACTATAAATACTTACTGTGTGTAAATGTGTGTAATGGTGAGAGCCTCATTGCGGGTCAGTAGCCACTAAGATGAGACTGAAAACATATGCTTTTACCCACACACAATGCACAAATGCACACGTCTTTGTCTCGCTGGCTTTGTTGGGACACTGTGTTGACATAATGCATTCCATAAGCTTTACCACCACAACTGGATGCCTACAAGCGCTTACTCCAGTCCTAGCCTAACCTAAACCCTAATTTGAACCTAATTCTCAAAACTTTATGAGTCACAGTATTTCGGTTCCCACAAAGTAGCAAAAACACATCGAAGTAGATTAACAGAGTGAAAAACATATCCCCAAAGTTCTCAATGCACTGTGTGATATTCCATTGCCTACTGCGTACTCCATATATAAACTTCTTGTTACCTGTTCCTTTTAGAGCTGCAGTGTGTTCTCTAGCGAAGTGAGAAGTGGTCAGTGTCAGCAATAGGCCGCCAGTTCTCTTTGGATTGGCAACCACTCAAAACAAAGAACAGGCTTTAGACCACAGACAGATTCATTATGAGTACATAATGCATCCCTTCCTCTCAGTCCTCTCTCTCTTTCTACCTCTCATGCCGTCTATCTCTCCTTCCATCTTCTTCTCTTCCTCTTTCCCCTGGCAGCCTTACATGTCTGCCCAGTAATAAGAGTCCTGTGTGTGTATGTGATCGCAGAGGACATGATTAGTTTCCTTCATTAAGTTAAAGGCCGGGCTTTGCTCCATGGCAAATATTGAACCATGGAAATGAGAGACATTTACCTACACACACACATGTTGAAAGGGCACACCTATAACACTTGTCAAATATGTGCTCACAGTGTTGGGCAGGACATTCCTCATTTATTCAGTAAATTGCTATGTGTGCAAACACACACACAAACTGTCATATACTCACACAAAATACACTCACACATAGTCATACACACATTCTGACCACATTTTGACTCTCTCCCACACATGCAGCGTAAACATACACACTCTAAACCATACTGCAAACACACCATGCAGCCAATGCATATTACACAGTCATTCCACACACATTGAAACACATCTCATTGGAAAGTGCGCACACATACACATAGGTTCAAATCCCACACATACACAGATACCAAAGCAAATAGGTGCAGGTTGTGGCTCAGTGGTTTGTTTCCTTGGTTTGAATTAACTCCAGCAATTAATGAGATGTGAGTGATCAGTCCCAGACCAAACATCAGCCAAGTGCCTCCACATATGTGTGTGAGTTATGAGGTTACTCACCCAAAGCACACATAATGTTTCTGTCCACAAATAAACCGGCCATTGTTTCACCAAAGAAAGAGGACTGGTTATGTTAAACTTGCAACTCAAAGTTGTTACTCCATCAACACTAATACCTTCTATTTACATTTCCAAATAAGGAAAAGTTGAGATGGTGTGAAAAATACAAATTAAAAAAGGAAGGTGTGTGTGTATATATATATATATATATATATACACACACACACACACACACACACACACACACACACACACACAATTTTTCATATATTTTCTTATAGACAGTATGATTACAACATTTTTTTGGTTTCATCAGCTTTATTTCATTTGACATTCAGAACTGACTGGGATTCCATTCTACTACTTTGATACAGTGGGGTCCGAAAGTTTGAGCACCCCAGGTAAAAATTTGTATTAATGTATATAAAGAAGCCAAGGAGAGATGGAAAAATCTCCAAAAGGCATCAGATTACAGATGAGCCATTCTTATAATATGTAAAAAAAAAAAAAAAAAAAAAAGTTGGATTTTGTTTCCATCATTTACACTTTCAAAATAACAGAAAACAAAATAATGGCGTCTGCAAAAGTGTACCCAGCAGAGTATTACCATAATACAAATACAGCTACTGGGCCTTAGGTTTTACAGGCAACTTACCTTTCTTATCAACAATATTGAATCCACATCCATAATCTAATGTAAACATGTACATGTTCAGAAAATATCCAGTACTGATACATAGTGAAAATCAAACACACACACACAGAAGTGAATGTAGGCCATATTAAGTATTTGACCCAGAAAACTCACTACTTACATGTGAACAAATAACACAGACATGCATACATACTACAAAAAGACTCAATTGTCTATGTCTGAACACTTCTTTTCTCACATGGACACACAATTGTGGGGTATAGTTATGTGCTGAGCTGGTGCTGTGCTGGCTGGCTGGTAGTGGAGGAAGAGGGTTTAACACAGACAAAGGCAGCCAGGCTCCACCCACAGGAAGAGACTGGAGTGGTGGATGCCAGATCTGGTCCCTTCCACAGCTTAAGTGTGTTGTTTGACCAGAGGAAAATGATGAGCCAACATACACTGTCAAACTGTTGTCTATGTGGGATCAGTGTAAGACAGATGAGCCCCTGCACATATAAATGCATATCATACACACTTGTTATGTTGTGAGCTTTTGGAGTTAGGATTACTCCATAGAAGTCACTGATACACAAGCTTTTCCTGTGCACACATAGATACTTTTCCATCATTTGTGGTGAAGGGAGCTATGTGCTGTTGCTTATGGCACTGTATAACTGTCTGGAAAAATGTAATTGTTGTGTGTTTGTGAGTGTGTATGACATAATGTGGGAGTGTGTGTTCAGGAATGAACAGCTTTCTTGGAAGCACTGAGCTTTGACGTTTGTGTATGTATGTGTTTGTGGTATGAGTATGTCTCATTTGGTTTATGTGTTACTTTGTTTATTGCTCTGTTTTTTGGGAAAAGTGTTTATGCTGTCAAATCTGTCTCAAAACGTGTACTCACATGTTGGTAGTTGGTTCGAAGGCTCAGCCACTCTTTGTTTGTCTCCTGTTTTTTATCAGTCAACCTAAATCCATGGTGGCAGATGCCATTAAAATCCATATGTTCTTTATTTCTTACTTCAGGCACTTGTTGCTTGTGTAAATGTGTATACAGTCAAACAGTATAAAAAAAGTCCATAGCAAACATAACAAAGTGACTCAAATAGACATTTTGAATCAGAGTAATTTTTAGTCAAAGTCTGCTTTATTTGTCAGTTTGCCACATGCACAGCATATACAGAAAACTGAAATGACAACCCTCGAAGGATATGTGTATGAATTTACAGATACATCACAAAAACATTTGGCTTCAACTATTTTTATTCACTTTCTTGATACAGTTTGTTACAGATACAGTTCTTGACATCCTTAGTAATTCTTTAGCCTTCCATAATGAAGACATATTTTGTACATCTGGGGTTTATTTTGCATCAACAAAGCCTCTATAGTATATCAAACTCACAGGATCAAAACCACAACTTAAAATTGCTGCATTAATTTCAGCCATAAGAAGATACATTTATGTTGACTCCTCTGTCCCAAAAATACAACAGAATATAAGATTAGAAACACCCAAACCAAAGTTAGTTTCTTTTTGGGTAGGTTTCAGTTCACAGGTTTCATGTTGGCTCATGCTGCTGTGGAAGTGGCTCAGACAAATTTTTGAAATCATTGAGGTTAAGATAACTGACATGTAATTATATGTATGGTTCTATGTCAAATCACTGAACTGAAATTACTACAAAGTATTTGTTATAGGTCAGCCACAAGTACATTTATATTCCTCTGAATACTTTGTCACATTATGTGAAAGTCATCTTTTTGTTGGCTTTCAGTAATGCAAACTCTGAAGGCCTAAAAGTTATGATGCATTTCAGTTTATCACCAGCTACAGGACACTGTGCAATGTGGAACAAAGATATTTGGGTATAACACGTAGAATGCATAATTGTATAATGACAATACCCACTCAATTTTAAGCAATGACACAATTAAACCATCAAGTCTTCTGTAGCTGTTAAAACTAAAGTGGAACAAAAAAATAAGCCACAATGTTACGACATTTATGTGAAAAGAAAAAGTCCAAATAGAATAAAATGTTAAATAAAATAGTTGATAAAAGACTAGTTGGCTGAGTCTCTGCGGTGGACTGTCTAGTATAACTGTCCCAAATTGCACATTCTAGAGGGAGGGAGTTGTTTCATAATAACCTAAATATTTTGCAGCAGGGTATGATGTCTATTTACCAAAAAAAGCTAAACTAAACGCATGCCTTTGTCTCGCCTATAGGCAGAGCCACACATCTCTCTATCATTCTATATCACATTATATTATTTTGAAGTCATGTGACATTTACTTAAAGTATTTAATTTATGTGTAATTTAAGTTTTGTTTTTTTAGATCAGTTAACTTTGAGACTGCATATGTGTACTGATGGATACATCAATCTTTTCTATGAGTTATTTTCCAACCATCCATTGGAAAGACTCCCCTATTATCGAAGATAAGTCATATTTCATACACATAGTTTTTTAATTCCCTTGAATGAAGGGACTGAATGAATACACGTTGCTGAGCAAAAAGACATACAAATTTAAAAGCACGGTTTGTAGCAGTTCATTTATGTAGACTTATTTAGCAGTCTAGTAAAATATGACCAGATGACTGTGTCTGTGTGGTCATAGAATCATTCAGATCTATTTGCACACACATTTGGTGTTGACAGACAGTAGTCAAATGTTGGGTTTGTGCACAGGAGTCTCTAAGAGAGACACAGAGGGGATATGAAGGGGTTAAGCAAGGAAGTGCTGGAGCCACAGAGATTGACCCAGACATGACCTGCTTATGAGAACATGGTGTAACCACACACACTCTCACACTCAGATATACACAACAGATGAGCAGCAGCTCATCCTGAAAAAGACAGAGAGATGGGGGAAGAGATAAAAGAGTAGGAATGGCTCATTTTTATTACTGGACTGGGAATGTGTTACTCTATCCTTACATTTTCAATTATTTCACCATCTCAACATAAAATTAATAAGACAGGCCATTAGCAGAAGGTGCTGTTAGGTGGACACACAAATGATCATTCTTTTAACATTACATTCTTGTGATCTGCATGGTTTGTATATAAATTACTAATGACAGCACAACTGTGTATAAATTTGGTAAACTGCTTAGAATGTTCATGGTTACAGCGATCATCTGTTTACATGGATCGAAAAGCAGAGTGCTGACATAAACCAGATGCTTTCCTATTATCCACCGCAGCACAATTTAAGGTTATGTTACTTGCATTACGTGCACGTTCTAATGTTGAGACCGCTTATGTAAGTGGGTTTGTGTTTCCAGTGAGGCTATGACAGGTGACATAACAATCATTTCTCACTCACATGTGCACTCAAGCTGCTCAAGTGGATTGATAATGCAGTGTTGTGTTGTGGTGGTTGTGTGCTGTTGGCAGCAAACCTGGGAGAGGACAGTTCTGGATGGTCCATAGGGTCCTTTGTTTTTAAGAAACTACTGTATATGGGTGCTTCTGGGAAACTGGTACCTAAAAACAGGACATGGAGGCTAAAAATTCCAACCAGATATAGACTAATGTTAGGAAGCACATTTATCTATTTCAAAAATAAATAAATGAGATAAAAGATGCATTGTTTTTCAGATAAAACAAATGTTTCTATTATTTTTATACAAGAATTCATGTATAACATGGCAAAAAAGACACAAAAATTACACACTTTTTTCAAATATCTTTTTTTTCTCTCACAGGTACATTTTGGGAATCAAACTAATTTTGCAATGCAGTGTTTCGCAAAAATGTTGTAAAATCAACTTGCAATTTATTTGTGTTTAAAGGGAGAGGTTCCGCATGTAACACAAGTGGACACAATGGGTTACGCACGAAACCTGGAATGAGAATGAAATTCATAAAAACCCACATGTCTGGACTAGAAAAAACACTAGGATTGTCAAATTTAACACAGTGTCTTTATTTTTAGCAGTATATAAGACCATTTACAGCAAATTTGGGTCCTATTTTTGGCCCCAATATTTTATTATAAATTCATTAATTTTGGGACGGCTCAGAATAAGAGTATAATTTTTTTTGCATTTATCTGAGTTCCTCATCAGGTACATCCTGGGTGGGAAATATGTCTAAATTTGTCTTTTATTATTGGGTCTAAAAAAGTTGGCAAAGTGCCAGATATCAGGATCCACCCAGGCTCACAGAAGCACCCTCATGCAGTCACTGCTCAATCTACCAGTCAGGTCATTTCAGATTATTTGAGCAACTGTTAGCTGCAACCTCTGCCAATTGTAGTTGTGTCGGAGATATTAGCTCTTCCTCACAGTTACAGCAACATGCATGAATAATGTAGCCTAACAATTCCTAAAATATTTGTCTCTAAATGGTTCACTGCCAACACCTGAAGTTAAATAAACTTCACACAAATAAAAGCGAGTGTAAATCTTACAAGCAACTGATCAAATTAAAGGTCTGGTTATAATAATCATGTGTTTACATTGATCCATTTGACCCACACAGATGGGATCTCTATAAGCAGTTTCCACTGTACTTGGAAATACCTCAAAGTCTCTTCATTTGGTGAAGGCCTTTAGTGAAAACACTTCAGGTTGTCAGCCACTTGTGCAGCTCAGTCTGACCTCAAACAGATGCAACCTAACTTTCTGCTGTTGGCTTGATCAGATTAGAAGTCTGTGGTTTACGAGCACATTGACCGTAAACAGGCTAAAATGAGTTCTATTCCTTTTCCATTAGATTGGGTTTTGTTTAGTGTATGTGCATATTTGTGTGTCAGTGGGTAGATGAAAAAAGCATGATAATGTATTTATTCACAGGAGTCACTCAGGGCAGTAGTTAGCATTGTCACCTTATAGTGAGAGGGTCCTGGCTTTGATTTGATTTCGATTGTGTCCAGCAGGGGCCTGTCTTTGTGGAGTTTACATGTTCTCTCCTTTTTGACATAGGTTCTCTCTGGTTACTCTGACTTCTTCCCACTGTCCAAAGATATGCACTTAATGGGTTAATTGGTTCATTTAAATTGCTCGCAGTGTAAATGTCAGAGTGAATGGCTGTCTATCTGTATACGCCAATCCTGCAATGAACTGGCAACACATCCAAGGTGTACACCGCCTTTGCCCGTTGGTAGCTGGGATAGGATCCAGCACCCCGCAACCCTCTTGAGGACTAAGCCCTTTGGAAAATGAATAAATGAATGAATGTTGTCAATCACAGCCACAGGAAGCTCTGTGCAGTGGGCCCATACGTCAGGCTTTCTGCTCGGTGCGCTCGCCTGTCTCACCGCCTGCACAGTCTGGTCAAACACATCGTTTAGAATGACAAAAGCCTGAAATTCTTATGGGACTAATCTGCACATCTAAGGTGTGGCTTTGTAGAATCCCAAAGAGTACATGAGCAATACTGAAAACGCCACTGTAGGAAAAGAGACAGAAACAGAATCTTTGTAACTATGCCAGGTGTCTAGACCACAGTGCAGTTACCTCGTCAGACCTTCAGTACCGTCAAGTATGTTTTGTTTTTGTTTTATTCTTTAATGCAGATAATCCACAGGGATTTACCAAAAATGTCTTGCATTCTTTAATTTTTGAAGCTCCCTAGGACATCATTAGGTTCAAGATGTGTGCATAACAATGTTCAAAGAGGGCCTGGGGGACATTTGCCTTTTACATAAGCCCATTCGACAGAAGTTGAGAATGGCTGTGGATTTACATATTAATTTATGGTCATGTGATGACAAATTAATTAAGTTGTTTTCTCGAAATAAAGAAGATTGTTTTCTTGTGATAACAAATTAATTAATTAATTTGTTATCCCAAGATAACAAAGCACGTTTTCTCATGATAATGAAATACATTCATTCATTAACTTGAGATAATACAGTTTGTTTTCTCGTAGTTACTGTAACTCACCATTAAGTTGTTGAATGTGTGTTCTGCTCTGTACAGCACATGTGCTCTTGAAGGCTGCAATGTGGAGGATGTGGTACCTGCTCGCATCTGAGTTCTGTCTATGGTTATTACCAAATAATAAAATACATTCATTTGTTATCATCACAAAATGATCTTTGTTATCTTGAGATAACAAATTAAATAATTCGTTATCATTAGAAAATTATCTTTGTTATCTCGTGACATTCTCCATTTGACCCCAGTGTCATTACCGCTGAACAGTTGTGCCACTGAAATACTAAATTGGATTTGCAATTGTAGCTCTCCAGCAAACCCCATCCCTGCTAGATCCTAGGCTCCCTTTTATATCTGTAATGTCCTTAAATTAAAAAAAATATCTCCTTTACTCTCACTTGACCCATGTACCTGAGGACATATGAGAGCTGCGCTGTATGTGTCGCAGCCATGACCTCAGTAACAAACTTTCTTTGCTTAATTTCTTCTTTGATGGGATCATTTATGACATCAGCCCCTCTCTTTCCTAGATCAGTGGTTCCTAACCTTTTTTCCTTAGAAGCTACCTTCTCACCACAAATCAATAAAACCAAAGTTAAGGTAATTCTCGAGACAGTACCTTACTTTCTTTTTTGAAACTGATGAGTCATCTGCATTTTCACATTACTCAGACATGGTGTTTTATATCTATGATGATACACTGACAACAGGAAAAAAAAAAGAAAACTCAGAGGAATTATCGATCTGACCTGATGAGACTGTTGCTCTGACTGTGGGGGTCACAAAGTTTCAGAGGTCAAGAGGGTGTGGCTACTAAATAGCTAGATATTTATTTAAAAATAGGTTTTGAGTGTGTTCATACAGATTTTTGATTATCTTATTGGGTGTTTAAATAGGTTTTCTATAACATGCACAAATATATCTTTCACAACTTGTAACCTCAATGTGGAAAAAGCCTCCCCCCTCCCCGGAGATCTGGCCCCAGGTTAAGAACCACAGTACTACATCATACATTTTTTCATAGAATTTTTCCTGATGTCCCTGTGACTCATCTAGTCAGCAACTCTGCATTCATTCATGTCCCCTGAAAGATAATTCTTATCCCAAAAAGAGGATCCACTCAATAAGGCCCTTCAGAATGACCCGGTTCATTTTGACTCTCATTCCTCGGCTCTTTCAGCTGAAATATTCACCAAACGTTTTCAGATGCACTACTGACATTATAAGGTGCTCAAGAGCCTTACTGTTTAGCAGCTGCCTCGGTGAGGCTGTCTGGACTGCCAAAACCTGAATCATTTCATGTTTCCTTACTTTTATGAAAAAGTAAATATTGTCAGGATAATAGCTTGTTGCGCTTGGTGCTAGC
>JAPTYQ010133775.1:0-10689 GCA_029814465.1 Ostorhinchus cyanosoma | reverse complement strand
CCTGTTCTGGACCCTGGTCCTGGTCTGGACCCTGGTCCTGTTCTGGACCCTGGTCCTGGTCTGGACCCTGGCCCTGTTCTGGACCCTGGTCCTGGTCTGGACCCTGGCCCTGTTCTGGACCCTGGTCCGGTACCTCCTGGATGTGCAGGCGTGCGTCTGCAGCTCTGTCCATGGTCCTGAATCTGTCCCTCAGTCGTCGGATTTCATCGGCGCTCACGTCATCCTGGAAATAACAGCATCATGTGACTGAACATTTCTATAAAACATGAACCAGACCTCTGACATCACAGACTCTATTCACACTGAGTTCAACTCCGGTTGATGAATGTAAAATGTCAAAATGTCAAACAGATTTTTTTTTTTTTACTGCTACTGCGCTGCGTTTAATGAACCAGAGGATGAAAGAAAAGAGAAAATATAAGAACATATGACTGTTCTTCTTTTGCTCCTTTTCATTCATGATGTGGTTGATTTGCTGACGTACAAAAGCACTTTTTCTTTTCCTGTGACTTTTCTTATATCAATCAATAAATCAATAATGTGCTGTTTTTATTTTTACCTTCATCCCCAGTTTTTCCAACATGTGTTGGAAAAACGCCTCCAGCTGTTTCCCTTCAATGTAACCATGATCTAAAAAACACACAAATACACACTTTACAAATGTTCATCAGTTTATTTATTCAGGTGTGTTATGAAACTAGCATTTATGCTAACACTAACATTCCAATGAACCAGAAAATGAACTGATTTGATCCCTTTGACTCATATGGAAGTAAATGAACCACAACTTTTAATTTCACTTTAGGTTTTTAACAAACAACAAAATGAACAAAAATAAAGAGAAAATAATTAAATAACCAACGAAATGAACAGAAGTAAAAGGTATGGAGTTGGATCAATGACATAAACAGAAACAAACAAAAACAAATAAACGTACAAGTTTTTTTTTCATAAATATGAAAAAATGAGAAACAAAATTCAGAAAAATAAATAAAATAAAATGAATATAAGCAGATGAGAAAATTTACCAAATAATAAAAAACATGAAAAAAAGCTCATTTCTATTACAGTTATTTCATTTACTGGTTGTATTTCTTAATTTCTATTATTATTTTTCTGCTTGTAGTTTGTTTTATTTCTATTTTTTTTTTTTTTGGCAGGTAGAAGTTCTGCTGTTTCCTCAGGTTCCCTCTGGGTTCTTACCGTCCGGGTCCAGCTGTTTCCAGATCTGCAGGAACCCGGCGGCGTCCATGACCGAAACCAGGCCGACGTCCACAAACCACGTTGAATCCTCTGGAACTGAACCTCGACTCCAGCAAAATGAGAAGAAACAGACGGAACGGCTCCTTAATAAGGAGGGGGTGGGGTCAACGAGGGGGGGCGGAGTCTGAGCACAAACACAAACACAAACAAAACGACCCAAAAACAACAGAGTCAGAGTCTAACCGTCACCCTTTAATGATGTGAAACCCAGAAAACAACCATATAAACCCTCCGAAGATCTATAAACACATGTTCTGCTCCATATTTACACGGATTTCAGCACAAAGACAGAAAAACAGCAGCGTGAAGCGCATCCACGCCTCAAATACAAACATTTACAGGATTTGAACCGAGTGTTTGGACTTTACATGTTTCAAACACATATGGAATAAAAAAAACACATACAGTGTTTGATGGAAATCTTTGGTTTTTCAGGCAGAAAAATATGAATAAAAACCAGTTCAGTCAGTTCTGAAAACAACCTTTTTTTCGGATTGAATCACATATTTATGTATTTTACTGTTGATTTTGTTTGTTTGCTTCAAATATAACATTAACAAACAACAAAAGGATTTACATAAAAAGAAAGTCAAACATTGAAAAAGGAGCAGGATTTTGTTGAAATATTCATTAAATCGGTCACTTCTTCTCTTTCCATCTCATATTGATTTTGTAAAACTGTTCTTAATTCTTTTCTAGTAAATATGAATAAAACAGATTTATGTGACCTTTTTTAGAGATTCTAGTCTAACTGCTTTGTTCTAATCATGAAAAGTGTTGATTTGGATGTAACATTCATTTCATTTCAGTGTATTGTATTCTTCTGCACTTTCATGAAAGAAACAAATAAAATAAAGTTCAATAAAGTCAAGTATCTTCTCATCTTGTCTTTACAGAACGGGTTAATATTATTCTGGTTTTCTTTTTTAAACTATTCTTCTATCCGTAAAATGTGTCCAAATGTGATTAAAAAATATGAAATATATTAGATTTGACCGACTTTTCACCGAGACACGACTGTTGAAATGTTGCAGGAAAAAAAATCATCTTCGTTCCAAAAAAAGAAAAATGTTTTTAGTTGTTTTCTTTAAAAATAGAGTTGGACAAGAAGCTGATAACGAAATAAACCATGTAAAAAAAAAAAAAAAAAAACAGCAAACAACTTAGAATGTACGAAGATGAAAAGAAAGATGAAGAACGAACAAAAATTTAACATGAAAAAAAAGAAAACACCTTAAAGCAGGTTTTAGTTCAGGGGTCACATTCAGCCCAATATGATCTGAAATGGGCCGAACCAGTGAAATAAGAACAGTGACAACATTTAAACATTACGATAATCTTCAAAATCTGAATAACATGAACAACTTTAAATGTCTTAAGAAAAATAAGTACAATTTTAGCAATATTTTGCCTCAGTTTGCCTTAATTACAACTTACATTACAATTACAAATACACAAAAAATTTAGTAACAGGCAGAATATTGGTCAAATTACACTTGTTTTTCTTAAAGACATTTCAGGTTGTTCATGTTTGTTCTGGTTATTATCATTGTTAAAATAAAGATTTTCATGTAATTTTACTTTTTTACAGCGATAAAATTTGCAGTTTTCATTATTGAAAGGTTATTATGATCATATTTTACTGACCCAATTGAGATCTTATTTTTCTGTCTGTGAAACCTGAATTAAAATGATTTTTGGATCACTGCTAATATCTTCAGTGTAATTCATCTTAGGGGCCAGATTGGACCCTTTGGCCTTATGTTTGACACCTAAGGCAAAGAAAAAAAAACTGAACCTGAATCTGGCATCATCATCAGAAGAGGAGGAGCCAAGGGTTAAGAGGAGGAGCTAAGGGTTAGGGGATGAGGTGATATTTAAGAGGAGGAGCTAAGGTTTAAGAGGAGGGGCTAAGAGTTAAGAGGAGGAGCTAAGAGTTAAAGCTCCCAGAGTTTTCTTCTAGTTTTTGTTGAGTCGGTCTCAGATTCATCAGGTTCAGAAGGAAAAAAACGAATAAAGACCAAACTGTACAAAGACGATTAAGGCCAAATGAAGGTCCAATATGTTTTTATTAACATTATTATTTGAATAAAAATGGAAAATAGAAACTGAACCTTTTTTTTTTCCAGTGGCCTTAATCGTCTTCTGTGAAAATGCCACAAAAGGCAGATGTGAACAGATCCAGGTCCGACGACACTGGGACAGATTTAAAAATTCATCCATTCAAACTAAAAAAAACCAAACAGACGAGACAAAGCAGCAGCTGGGATTCAGCAGAAAAACTCCAGCAGTGTTAATGCCCCCGGAAATGTCAAAAACAGCCAAAACACCACATTCATAGGAAATAAGACCAGAATAATAAAAAAAAAATAAAAAAAATAATAGGATCTAGATGTGGTTGATCCCAACATCTGCATCCTTCAATAAAACACAAAATATTCCATTGATTTAATGGTTAAATGTGGGATTTGTTTGCTTTTTAATGTACTTTTTTTGATACCCAAAAACAGTTAAAGAAAACGTAAAAATCAGCCATAAAAGAATATTTACATGAAAAAAATGGAGAATATTTCAGATTTAAAGTCGTATATTTACCAGATTTTTTTCTGACATTTAAAAGCTCAGCTCCAACAGTGTATACGAGCCACAGAAGAAAATAAAAATGAGAAGAAAGCTGTAAAATATTGGGATAAAACCTGTAACATTATGAGAATAATGTCAAATACAAAAGGACTCAATTTTACCAAAATAAAGTCATAATATTATGAGAATAATGTAATTTAAAAACAGGTGGAAAAATATCCTAATTCTAAAAAATAAAGTGGTTCCCACTGGTTCCATAAAAAAGATCAGGGAACATTCTGTGAGGTTCCACTTTCATTTGGGGTTTACGCACAAAGGACAAATATTGAGCTTATTAGCCCCGCCCACCATACTGAGCCTAATAGCCCCGCCCACCATCGACATCAACAGTTGCAGGGCTTTGACAACAGTTCGCACACGTTTGGGTTTGTTTCATCGTAAGAACTGAACAGATGTGGAGTTTATGACTGAACGAGCTTAAGGCTTACACTTTCTAAACTATGACTTTTTAATCGCACTATTGTGAATTTATTTTCAAACTATTATGACTTAATAAAACTACAACATTGTTTAAATTTTTCTAAAACTACAACTTTATTTTCATAGTGTTTTTATTTTTCCGATGTGGCCTTATACGTTGTACTAAATAAACCAGAAAGAATTTAACAGATGTAATGTTTTAAGTGTTAAATGACTCAAATAACCTTAATATCTATAAATATATAGTATATATTTTACTGATTATTTTATTGTGCTTATCGTGTCTTTTATCGGTGTTTTTATTGCGACGTCATTTTGTATGACGTAATGTTTAAACAACAACAAAGACGTCTGACTGAATTTATCGATATTTATGTGGAACATTTGTTCAAGTTAAATTTGTTTGTTCGATACTTTTTAACGTATGACAAGTGAAATAAAATTTTAAAGTGAGTCATAAAAGATGGAAATATTCACATGAAAAAACTGAGAATACATGACATTTCAGTCCAGTCCATTTACTGGATATTTAAGAGTTAAAATAAACCACGAAAAACTTTATTCTCTGAGAATTTAAGACAATGTGACATTTAAGTTCCATTTATTTGTGTTTAAATTTAAATTCGTCAGTGTTTGTCATGTTTTAGAACGACTCAAATAACTGGAATATTTTGAATGACAGTTGAATTATCTGTAAAGCAGCTGGACTTTGTATTCAATGAGATTCTGTTTAATTTGTTTATTTTTGCTAATTCCTGACTTTAAAAGCTCAAAAACATCCAACTAATAATAACAACTGATTCGGTTGTTGAAGTCGTGCATTCGTTTTTCCCTTAAATCTGGTAAAATCCTAGTTTTCTATGGAAATGTCGGCGCCTCCTCCGCCCCGGTTCGAAACACTTCGGTTCGAAAGGCAGTTGTTCGAACAAACGTCTGCAGATTCGAACTGAACCGTCGTTCGTGACGGAGACGCCGCCGCTCAGAGTCGTACGACTTCAGTTTGTTGGGATCAAACGTCCTTAAAGCGTCTTTTGTTCGGTTCCGTTTGTCGCCGTCTCGTCTCCGGACTCGTCGTCTGATTGGTCGTCGGTGTCCAGAGCTGCAGACTCTTCTTGGGCCGGACCGGCGTCGGCGTCTGTCGGAGACGGAGGCGTCACTGCAGACGAAACAGGAAAAGACGAATGATCTTACAAAAGGGACTCATTGAACTGAGCAGGTTTTATCGAGTCGTCAAATTTAACATTTACTCCGACCTTCGACTAACGGATAAAATCAGCTCAAGTCAGAATCAGAACCAAATATTTATCTGTGAACAAAAACAAACCTTTAACAAGAAATGGATGATTTAAAGCGCGGGAAGCCACGAAATGTGAGCTTTTATTAAATAAAAGACTGGAATCATGTGACTGATGACGTCACAGTGAGACAGAAGGAAAGATGGTGGACGTTCAGATCATTATCTGTTCGCAGATCAGTTACTGAAAGTCGAATCAAATGAGACACGGAAGACGCCACAGCGCCATGTTTGACTGAATGTTAGTGCGAGGGCTGTGATTGGTCGCACCATAAGCTGGGAGGGACTTGGCTCGCTCTCGCTCTTCGTCCCTGGCGGTGGGCGGAGTCACCGAGCTCTTCAGAGACGACCACTGTCGACTTCCGACCTCCATGCCTTCAGACGGCGACTCGAACGCGTCCCCGTCTGCAGAACACGCCCCTGAAACCAGAAACAGGATGACAGACAGCACGAGGTCGACGCCCACATGACGTGAACAAAACAGAGTGGAGTCTAAATGTAAAGAAAAGAGCTTCCGTTTGATTCAGAGGCTTCTGAAGGTGTTAGTTATTATGGGATGTTCTTATTGTTGATCCACAGCTCAGACTAAATAAGAAAAAATAGAAAGTGGAAAAAATAAACTAAAATTTACAAAAAAAAGTGAACAGAACTAACTAAAATACAAAATGAACATAATAGCATTAACAGAAGAAACAACAGAATTTCAAAAATAAAACTACTTTAAGATGAAGCAAAAAAAACAAACAAAATTGACAAAAATTACCAAAGTAATGATTAAAATTAAATATAATTAAACTACACAACATGGAGGTGATCTGTGGTTCAGTCTAATAACAGAGCTAAGCTAATGGAGCTAAGCTAATAGAGCTAAGCTAACAGAGCTATAATGTAAACTATCAGCTGATGTGACTGTGCTGGTTTTGGTAAATATAGGTTCATTCTGGTTTATGACTTCTCTGGAAACCTTTTAAAGTTCTTTTTCTACGAAGACATTTGCTCATTAGGAAAAAAAAACAACTCATGTAACAGTTTAATTCGTATTTCTTCGTTTTTCAGGCCAGTTTTATTTATTTTCTACAGAATCTGGTTGGTCACATGTCAAGTCCTCTGCTGTTAGCATTAGCATTAGCATGTTCTGTTGATCCAGATACAACTTTTGAATGTTTTTTTTACTTAAAAAAATCCTTTTTTTCGTATTCAAAATAAAAACATAACAAATCAGTCAGTCCGTCCCAGGTCTGTGCTATTGGACTGGTCTGACGCAGATCCAGGATCAGTTCCTCTGAACATGAAACATCTGTTTGTTCTCTGTTCTGTGTTTGTTCCTCCTATAAACTCATCATAATTCTGCACTTTTTTGTTCGAGGTTATTTATTGATTTTTCCACGTTTGTACCCCTTTGTTGCGTGGTGTCCACATACGGACACTTAAATATCTTCTAAATAAAACCATATTTTCAAAAATGCTAAGTGCATTTTAACTTTAGCCTAACTTTGAAAAATAAAACTAAATCTAGGCCCTTTTTTGATCATTCCTGCATTAAAGGGTTAATCTAAACCCCAGATCTTCAGCCTGTATTTGTTCGTTCATGATTCGTTTGTCCGCCTGCGTTCTGAAAGCTGGTGTTTAGGACGTTCTCTGGAAAAAGACCAAAAACACTGTTTGTCAGAGCAGGCGGGTGATAATGTTCTTGTCTGTTGGATTTTAAAAACACATCTTTTGGCAGATCTCACCCCAAAAAACAGATGACCTGCCTCGGTGATTACACACAACCCACACGCTCTGAGTGCTAATTACACAACGCAGAGCGCTGGCGTCCAAAGCCCCGCCCACACAACACATGGACACGTCAAACGCATGCCGCGATTGAAGCCTTTACACAGAACATGGGCCGGCGTTTTCCATGTTGAGAACCCGGAGGCGTGGAATCTGGGCTCGGAGGCTTTCATTAAACCCAGTTTTATCTGTCGCTCAGACGGAGACGCTGAGTCACCGAGGCAACGGAAAAATACCAACAAACGTTCACGCCGTCGCTCAAACACAGCTTTTATTCACATTCAAATAAAACCAGGAAAGACAATAACAACAGAAGAGTGAAAGAGAACAGGGAACACTAAGGAGAGAACGTTCTACAGTTTACACTTTAGGTTATTAAAGGTCACATTATTATTATTATTATTATTATTATTATTATCGTTATCATTATCATCATTATCATTATTTTTATCATTATCATTATAATTATTATTATATTATTATTATTATCATTATCATTATCGTCATTATTATTATCATTATTATTATCATTATCATCATTGTCATTATTTTTATCATTATTATCATTATCGTCATTATCATTATTATTATCATCATTATCATTATAATTATTATATTATTATTATTATTATCATTATTATTATCATTATCGTTATCATTATTATTATCATTATTATTACCATCATTATTATCATCATTATCATTATAATTATTATATTATCATTATCATTATCGTTATCGTCATCGTCATTATTATTATCATTATTATTATTATCATTATCGTTATCATTATTATTATTAGCATTATTATTATCATCATTATTATTATCATTATCATGATCATGATCATTATTATCATTAATGTCCAAAAATGTCCACTTCCTAAACCCACTGTAGGGTAGATTTTTTTCAGCTTTTTTCTACCAAACCTTCATCATTTTCCAGGTTTGAACCATGACCCGGGCGTAAATCTGAGTACCCACCGTCCAGAGGAGACACCGGTCGTCCAGGGTTACCGCTGATGCTGCCCGCCTCTCTGTCCTGTTCCGACGGTGCCCTCCTCAGTCGAGGGGCAGGAAGTGGCGCCCTGTTGGAGGCGCTGGACTCGGCCTCATCTGAAACACAGACAGGTCAGAATCCTGGAGAACGCCTACCGTGGGCGGGACAGACTGTGTGGGCGGGATGTCCAGCGCTGTGCTCACCAAGGACGTCAGCGCCGCTCGGTCTGGGGCTGGAGAGGCCCGACACCCGGGGGCCCGGGGCCGGTTTGGCCGTCTGAGGAGGGGGAGGTTTGGGCCCAACACTGGAGGGTTTGGACCTGGGCACCGGTTCTGGTCTGGAGTCCTCAGAGTCTGCGAAGACAATGAGACGGACGTTAGTCTGTCACATGACCTGAGTCTATTACGGATTAACCGAGTCCGTGACCCTGTTTACACTGACACCAAAACTCTGATCAAGATCTGATCTGTGCAGGTCTCAGATTATTACTGATCATAAATGTGTGGTTCATTAAACTGAGAACGGGAGCCCTCAGGGCACCGTCTTAAACCCCATCACTGATCTGTTTACATTCATGTACGTTCCAACGTACGTCGACAGACGGACACTGACCACGTTCACACTGACACCAAAACTCTGATCAGGATCTGATTATTATTGATCATGTAAACAGTCTAAACTGATATGTTTGATCAGATAACAGAAGTAATCTGATTACAATCAATCTGATTAACACAGCTGCATCTGTCCCATGTCTTCATGAACGTTAACAGGTTCATCTGATTTTTTTAGTTCAGTTCCATCTGAACATGTGGAAAAACTATTAAATCACAGAAAACAGAAGAACGGAGATGACGACAGGGAGATGGACTATGTCCCAAGACTCAAAACAAAAACAGAGTAAAAACACACAAAAATGAACAAAACGGAACAAATAATGAGTGAAATCATAAAGACATGAAAAAAATGCAGTAAAATAATGAAAAAAAAGACCTAACCAAAAAAATAATGAAAAGAATGAGGTAAATAAAAAAAACTTGAATAATGAAAAAAATTTACAAAACAAACCACACGATCTTGAAGATAAGACGCACGTACGAACTCTGAAATGAATCCAATAATAGACTTAAACGACTGAACCAGGGTTTGTGGATTTTCCCATTTCTGAAGTGACTGTAAACCATCACATGGTATTATTGCCACTATTATGGGATTCCTCCCACTGACCAGATTTTCATGGTCATGTGATCGCAGGCCAGTGTTAAAACTCACCGGCTGCACTTTCCGCTTTTTCCCCTTTGGACTCCGACTGAAAACAAACATTCAATCAGGTCATTAATTGTTTTGTCAAATCAATATTAAATGAATATTCAAATATTGATGCAGTATTTTTTATCCAATAGAATGAATGTATTGACGATGCTCTACTTTGGCTCCAAGGTCCCGCCCACCTCCATTACCCGGCCCACCTTCTGAGCAGCCATTCTCTCCTGCCGGGCCTTCATCTCAGCCAGCAGGTCCAGGCCCATGACCGGGACCCCTATGTGACGAGGGACGTGGGGGTTCTCCTTCTTCTCCACCTTCTGCTCCTCGTCCTTCTCCTCCTCGGTGGGTCCGGTGGTGGCGGTGGAGGGTGGAGACACCTCCCCTTCGGAGTCGGTGTGGTCCTGAGACTTGGCCTTGTGGAGCTCCTGAAGAGGTTCTCGGGTTTTCATCACGGGGGAGGTGGGTGACGTGGGCGAAATGGGCGTGACTTCCTCAGTCACAGGGCTAATGGAGGAGGAGGAGGATGTCATGGTGACAGAAGAGGAGGAGGAGGCAGGAGACGGAGGGGAGATGGAGGCGGCACCGTGGCTTTTCTCTGAGCGTGACGTTCTGGATTTGATGAGGTTGAAGAAGCCACTCTTTCTGGACTCGCGTTTCTTTTCGGCTTCCTGAGGGCTTGGGGGTGGAGTCTTCACGGATGTACGCCTGGACGCCAAACACAACAGTAAGAATAAAGAACAGAAATGAACAGCCTCAGCACTGGAAATTTACAAAGGTCAGTAAACGCATCCGTCAACACCTCAATTCAATCACAATGGACATTTATATATAAGTAAAAGGTCAAAGGTTAACTGGGTTTGTTAACCCCATAGGGAAATTCAGTCTCTCCATTTTACCCATAATGCACACACAGAACCTAGAATTAGCAATTAGCATGTAGCACACATTCAGAAAATTCTCTAAAAAGTTTCCAATTGGTTGAAAATGCAGCAGCGAGACTATGAACATGAACCAATAGAAGAGAACAT
>JAPTYQ010133688.1:0-14124 GCA_029814465.1 Ostorhinchus cyanosoma | reverse complement strand
TCTCCTCTCCATTCCCTTCATCTATGTACTTTTCTGAGTGTGTGTGTGTGTGTGTGCGTGTGTGTGTGTGTGTGTGTGTGTGTGTGTGTGTGTGTGTGTGTTTCCATATGTGATCCATACTGTCACATATGATCACATCTGTCAGATACAATGATCAGGACAGCATGTGTGTTTCAGCCCTTCTCTATACCTCTCTCCCTCTTCCAGTCTCTGGTCTTCCATGGGCAAATACATGTCATTTTGTCCAATCAGAATACTGATAACCTACAAACCCTACACACCTGCTCTCCTTTAATCATGAAATGGCTGATTTGTCATATTTTCACAACCCTCCAGGTCTGCAGACAGTGATGCAAAAGGTCTTTTCAGGCACACTGAATACATTGAACAAATTAATATTTCAGTACAAAAGAGAGAAAGGACAACAGGATCAACGCTGATGCAGTCATGCCCGGTAATAAGTCACAGGTGCAAAATCATAAGCAGAAAAGATTACGCAAAGGGTGATACATGGAACTAAATATTGTTTGTGTTGAAGCTGAAGCCGAGGAGCAATAGACTGAAAAATTACAGCAAGAGCAAGCACAATTCACAGAGTGAGGAGTAAAGGAGAATATACAGACAAAAGACTGTTACTGTTGATGCATATGAAAGCCACTATAAACTGCAGAAAAAAATGGCGTCTAGTCCTCAGTCACTGTCACTCTGTGAGAGTTTCCCCATCTTTTTATGGTCATGTGGCCAAGTCTGCAGTCCATCTCAGTTCTGGACTGGGAGATGTGTCTTCTCTTTTTCTGTCTGTGTCTGGAGGACGGGATTACCCAGGGAATTCCCAGCAGATCCTGAAAAAGTGTGAAAAGCCTATTGGACACCTCTGAAAAAAAAAAAAGAAACATGGGCTGCTCCACATGGACAGTGTTGTCCACTCTATCTCTCTTTGACCTTTCCACTTGCCTTCCTTTCTTCTCACTTCCTCTCATTATACTCCCTCATTTTTCACCCTCTCTCTACTGATTCTCAGATCTGCTCCTGTGCACACCTTAATCAGTCCAATAAAGGTTGTAGGTTCAGATTAATCAAACTATGCGTCTATGTTGCATGTTTTCACACCCTCACTTGCACATATTTCCTATGTAGCCTTTAAAGTAGGGCATTACCCAAACTTCCCATTAATCTTACACCACAGCAGAGAACAGAAGAAAGAAATGTTTCCTGGCTTTCTAATAGAGTCTGCTTAACTTCCTTTTTATATACTCTGTAAAACACCACCTACATGCTCTAGGAAACAGAGCTTTAAAACAATCATGGGTGTAGGGTCCAGCCAAGGTCACTGTAAGTTCCCATGATTCTCCTATAAAAACAGGAATGTGGGTACAGTCACCACAGTTTTAACCAGATATTCGCTCTATTTCAGTTTGCTCGAAGCTGAAGGAAAAGTGAAATAAATTCCCTTCAGAGAAATCATTATAATATATAATCTATTGGTAATATACATCCACCAACCATACTTTACCAACAAAGACAATTAGGTTTGAGTGCTTAACATCAATTTTCAGAACTATTCGATTCAGCTGCTGCCACCTGGTGACCATTTTGTGTTGTTGCTCTTTTCTGCTCTAAAAGAAACACCAAACACTGTATAGTATGAGTAAAGTTCACATTTATTCTTTCCAGGGGAACTGTATTTGAGGGAATTTGTTACAAAATACATGAAAAGAACCAGAATGGGAGGTTTTCACAGATTCGACAATAACAGCTGTTGAAACTCTCCAGATTTTTACTTGAATACAGGAGTGATTGGGATTTGCAGAAAAATACACAAACACTCAAACAAACATTTACTACTCAACATTAGACATGTTTGTGTTTGTGTGTGTGTTTGTGAAGTCCATGACAGGATAGTCTACACAGGACTTCTCTCCTGCATTAACTGTTACTCCCTGGAGTGTGTGGGTTGCAGAGTATACATCTTCAAACTGAGGGTGTGTTCACTTCTTCTCTTGCTTTTCGTTGAATTCCAGGAAGAAGTCGTTGCAGGCCACAGTAAGAGCTCCGACCAGTATGACAAACTCAGTGAAGTCTACCTCCCCATCGTTGTTGGAGTCCAGGTCTCCCATTACCTTATCCACAGCCTCCTTATCCTGAGCATTCTGCATATGCAACAATACAAAAGCAGCATGTAGTGGTTAATTCATTTTCCACATGTAAAGCTTTCGTGTACATTTTCCTCTCCTGCACATGTATCTCCTTACCCCCAGGTAGTTGCCAAGCTCTGCAGTAAGCATCTCTTTGAGCTCAGCCCTGCTCAGTGTATATTTGTCCCCCTCATTTCCAGAGTACTTGTGGAAGGTCTGGATCATGAGCTGCATGGCGTTCTCCAGGGTGGAGGCATTCTCTGAGTTGGGCAAAGACATTCTGGAGAAAGATAGAAGATGATGGGATGTAGGAGGGAAAAGTTCACAAAAATAGTCCATGTCACTACTAATTTCTGCAATATCTGCTCTTTCAAGCATGGAGGACACATCCTCTGCAAATCAATACAAGTTAATGCATCCCTCTGTCACTTTCAGCCATGGGTAAACTCATGCACGCTCGCTCTGCCTCTTGTATTTCTCATAGACAGAGTGCCAGACAGGTTTTAGATAATTAGACAGATAGAGACACGCAGTAATGAATACATAAAAAGTTGAATCATAGGATACAGTTCCAATGCTGACATCACTAAATAATGAACTGTTGAAGCATATCTACCAAGACAAGGGAGCGGCATTTGGCAGAGTTTGAAATCCTGCTCTGAATCAAATTTGGTCTGTTGCCTCATAAGGAGTGTTTCCTTCCTGTCAGGGGTCCTGATAAGATTTTTGTACTGATAAACTCATCCATCTGTCTGTGGCTTTGCCCCAATGAAAGGACTTCTGGGATGACATAGGACATCGTCAGCAGCCGGACATGTGAGCCAGCTGATAAGAGTGAAACTCTAAGCTGGTAAAAAAAAAAAAAAAAAGAGCCAAACCAGTGGAGATGTTACACGGACACATGGAGGCAACCTGATATGCTTTTACTTTACAGATGTAGGATGGTAGAAACACTAGAGAAAGGTGTAAGTGCTTGACTTTCCTGGACCTATATCACCTGTGAACTGTGAAGCCTTTGTAGCTGTCAGTCACAATGTTCACCAGTTTCTCCTCATGTTTTACATTTTCCTGAATATGTGCTACAAGTGATCATGAGACTGGTTCTGCTACTTACTGCACCTTTTAAGTAAATAAACTCTCACTGTTCTGACTTGCACTGAGCTTGGAAAGAACAGTGCATTTTCAGAAAACACTACTCATTTGCTACACCCCAAAAAGTAGAGTTAGAAGGTTAAAAAGTAGATAACGAGATGAACAATTTCACAGAAACTCCTCTCCTTGACTGCAAACTCTGTTGTCTTTGGTTCTTACCTGAGTGAAGAAGTGCTGGTCTACTGGTCAGGTGTTGAGAGTGAAGGCAAAGCGGCTGATGGTCAGAATGAGAAGGATAACGCCTTTAAATACATCCCTCACTCCTCCCATCCCACCTCTCCTTTCCTCCCCTTCCCCTCCTTCCACCTGTTGCTCCCCTTTGCCCCATCCCCCTCTTCTCTCCTTCTCCTTCTCTGCTTACACATCAGACACCTGCTATCTGAAGTAGGATCCTCCTGCTCAGCTGTATCCTGTTGTCTATCAGAGATGACATAATGACAAAAAACACTAATAGTACAGTAAATGCGACATTAAGTAAATTGAAGAATCAATAATGTACTTTCAATGTGGTCCTGTTACTTTCTGAGGTCATTTAAGTAATTGAGCTAAAGCAGAGTGATGTTAGAAGAACACAGACATTGGATTAGTTGGATTCACATCGAATTATGCCTGCCTGCTTTTCATAACATTTTGAACTTCATGCCAGAAAAGTACAAATATAAGTGACTCTAGAAAGATTTCAACAGTAAAAAGCGTTGGGTGTATGGTGTTAAAGGAGGAGGTGATGGGGTTCATGCCTGATACACTATCTGAATGATTGTTGCAGCACCAGTGAATTGAGCATCACACCTGGCAAGCCATGCAAAGTAATCCCCATACAAAGACTTCACAAATGCACACAAAGGGAAACTGCCAATGCAATACCGAGACACACACATACACACACACTTTCACAAACACAGCCACTTCCAATGCTCTAAAACACAAACACAATACACGCATGCACAGAGCATGTGAACAAGACGCAAATACAGATGTATCTAGTCAAGACAACATATTTCAAATAGCTCATAACAGCAGATTTGATACAATGTGATGGATATAGTGAGAGCCAAAGAGCATGAAAATTAAATGAAGAGAAAGAAACAACAAAAACATCACATATGCTTGAGTGAATAGTCTAGAAAAGCATACATGGATTCAAACAACATCAACATTAATGAAAAATGACATCAAGATGTTATGAACTGTATGATTCCCATCATGGTAAGTGCATCTTCTTGTTTATGGGTCTTGCCGCAGTATATTGTGTCAGTGAGTGGGGTAGCACAGTGTGTGGGCATGCTTACAGTATATACACTGCATGTATGTATAGTGTTGCAGACTGGAGGATAGGGCACAATAGAAAGCGTATACTGTATGTCGGGATCTGGTTTCAATAGTTGATGCATCAAAGGCTGCTGAGTGTCAGGGGTGTTAGAGCTAAATTTAGGTTGTGTTGCTGGTATCTGAGGAAGAAGAGGGTATCTGTGCAACACTTCCTATGGGACAATGACAGTTCATACCGGCGAGACAACTGCGGAATTTTAGAATCTCCCAAAGCATTATTGGGTAATGTCAACAAATAGAAACACAGTGTATACAAAAAGAAAAAAATACAATTTGAAACAGAATGAAATGGTTTTAGCGTAAAGCTTTTATTCTTTTGAAAATACATTAAGTCTTCTTTGCATAATTGGTATAAAAAAAAGAATACACCCAGCTCAGAGTCCTTCAATATGTCCTTAAGAATGGAAAGTTAGATAGTAAGCAGTGACTGTAAAAAGGTTGATCTGAAAGGCTATTAAGGTGTACTTCAGAGCATCAACAGAGTCATTTAACTACATGAAAAGGATTATGGACTGTTGCTCAACATTATGATGATTTTTGGGTATTAGAGATGAGAAAATATAAAAATGCTTAAAAAGCAGACAAAGATATATTAAAAAAAAAAAAAAAGAGAGAGAGAGAGAGAGATTTTGCTGTTAATTTGCTGATCGACCAAACACTCCCAACTTCACAGACTCCACGTCAGGAGACACCTGCTGGAGAAGAATCTACGAAGCTGCTTCCTTGGGTTCACAATACTCCTCACTCATTGCATTGGCCAAATAACCAATCAGAGTGAGGTATTCCTGGAAGCTGACCTTTCCATCAGCATTCTCATCTAGTCCCCTCTGCATGTCCTTAATGGCTGATGAGCTCTCTGTATCCTGAACAAAACACAACAGGATAGACAGAAGCATTCAGGGAACATTGAATGGAAATATAGCAAACAAAGACAATTATTATTGCAACAAAGAATGATGGAGAAGCAACCAAAAGTCATTTGTACCTCCATGAGGCCAGAGAACTGCTTCTGTACAAGTTTCTGGAAGGCTTTTGGAGAGAGGTTGTCCTTCCCCCCAGAAGAGTCAATAAATGTAGTCACCAGTGTCTTAATAGCTGACTCCATATCTAAAGAGAGACAGGCAAGGACAAAAATGGTATAAAGAACCAAATATGACAAGTGCAGAGAGGAGATATGATATCTTAATCATTCAGACATGTTGCCATTAGGTTATTTTCATTTCCATGAATGTATTAACATGAGAAGATGTTTACATTGGGTTTATTTCAGTTATTGAGAACACTGGTTTGAAAACACATGCCACAGCCTTAATCTGTATGTGATGAAGATTTACATTTAATTCTCTGTAACATTTATCAACCCAGTACACAGTGTATGAAATCGACATTTAAAACTATTTAGAGCACCTAAAATGACCGAAACAGTCATGACAAAGACATAAAAATGCAATAATTCTACTCAAAATCTGCAAACAATCACCAATAAAGATGGTGCACGTTTATGTTTATTATATTTCTGGACAAATCATACAAAAAGATGAGTTTAAACACAAAATATGAGAAAGTCGAGACGAACATGTGATGTCAGCATAGAAAAAGAGGAAGAGAAGAAGGGAGATGAGAGCAGCCAGCCAGGAGGCTCTCTGAGGTAAACAGAGCGAGAGAAGGAGTGATGGAAGGTTGAAGAGGAAGGGAGTCTCTGAGGTAAACACAATGGGAGCTGTGATCTCTGACGGTGGACATCTGATCCCCAGAAGCCAGCAGGAGGCCGCAGGTTCAGATTACTGCATGCTGTCCGTATGCCGCAGAACACTTCCCCAAACACTGCAGGAATACATCACGTACTGTCCCAAAAATATGAGCAGAAAACCCTCAACTAAACCAAGAACCTACAGATGAATCTAACGTGAATGTAAACAACCAGCTGGTATGGCAGAAGCACAGTCAGCTGGGTCCAGATCCTGTCAATATTCACAACCTGATGTCATTTAGGACAGGAAGGAAGTGATAGCCTTTCAATCTAGTAGCATAATAAAACACTAGTGAAGTCCTGACTCTACGTTACAAACCAAATCCGCAAGTTCTGATTATGTTCCCGGCAAAGTCACAAAATCTCAGTATACACACTTGATTTTTGACTCTGCTGTTAATGGAAACTTTAGTCCAACCAAATAATGCATAAAGTCCAAACATGAGCTCCACACGGCTGCAAAAAATTTACATAAATTGTGGTGAGATAGTTCCAGGGGCAAAAAAGTAAATAAGAAAGAAATACTGTGTGCATATTGCAACTTTTTCACTTCTTTCTAGTGCAGATGAATTGCATTCCATTATTAAATGGATTGTGTGGGTTTTTTTTTTTCCTCCCATTGGTGCTAAACTGGAGTTGGGTCCTTGTACATTAAATATCAAAATAGTGATCGTCAGCTTGTACCAGTAACCAGTCACATAAAACAACATTACAAAAATGAATGGCACAAATAAAGGTGAGTGCAAGAAAAGGAATATTACAAAATATATCATTATATTACACATGAAACTTTCTAATCAAGATGTTGGTGTTTACAAAGGATTTATGTAGACATATCATTTTTTTTTTCTGTGCATGAATGTCTTGCTTTGGCATGTTTCCTGTCAAACATGGATCTGGACGAATATGAATGTTAAGGTGAGGTTTACAGTCTGGTTTCATTTGACAGATTTAGGACTTTTCAGCTTTATACTTTTTCAAAAAGTCCTTAAAATGAGACAAATGTAATAAATTACAGTGGTTTGAAATACAGTTACATTACTACACTTCTAAACACAGTAACTTGTCATCTATAACTTGTAATCAAAGTTAACCTTTCAGATGCATAATATGTATTATGACATTATTGTCACCCAGCTCAGAAGTATTAGCACAGAAGAACCATCAAAGTAAGAAGCAGCTCATTATTCCTGCTTTAATTCCTTCTTTGCATACTGGCATTAGTGTGAAGTCTGTGTTTGCCCAGAGATGCTAATCTTGTGCATGTGCAACCTGATGCACCTCGACAAAGTCCCTTTTAGCTTTCTGTTTTCTTAACAAACAAGAATAATGACTGCTGGCAAAAAAATTAAAGGCATGAAGGGCCGCTGCAGACACTCAAGAAGCGTTGATAAGTATCAGTCATTAGCCACATGGCAGTGTAGGCTGAGGCTCTGCTGCAGGATTTCCAGTGTGTATTGGAAACTACCACCAGCCCCACAGGAGGATGATAATGGGTGACTGGGGTCATGTTGTTGGGGTAACAAGAGAACCCGGTAATTCTCCCATCTGACACAGATGCCACACCTCGATGCACACACAATGCAGTCACTATGGCCGACAGACAAAGACATACAGACAGACAGAGACACATATATCTAAAGAAGGACAACACCAATTAGGACTTCTGCTGCATTAACCTAATTACTGGGTGAGCGAGAGCAGGGTACGCTCATGGTCAGGCACCCAAACCTGGGATTCTGTTTCATGTCTCCTTGCCATGCCTGCACACACACACACACACACACACACACACACACACACACACACACACACACACACACACACACACACACGCACGCACACACACATGCACACACACACCACTGTTTTCCAACATGCAGGTGATCAGCTGTCATCAGCATGCTCTTCATCATTATTTAATAAGTTACTATAATTGTCCTGACACCTTCCTAGCACCAGGTACATGCCGGACACTAGATCAAGAGCAGACCAGACCAACATCTCTGTGTGTTTGCATCTTTGAGGGCCATTTATCAGAAAGCCTGACAGGCCACCATCCATTAGTGTCTCACCCAAGTGTAATGAGATGAACATGAAACCAAGGAGGCATCGGTCAAAGCGGGAGACATCGGGGCCACAGAATTACAAATGGGTAGAAAGGAACATGAAGGGGTTTTCTGCAGAGATGGAGGTGACCTGGCTACTTGTATTGGCTGAGTGCACATGAATATCTTATCCGGCCTCTCAGCAGATGCATTCAGGGTCAGAGCGTAGAGTCGGGATTGTCATGACTGAGAGCCAGACGCATTGTTCTGTTTGCATCACTGGCTCCTTTGATGCAAGTGAACCCTAAACACATGTTCCTCCTGTAGTTTGGCCTCTTTGAATATTAATGTATTATTTTTGGAGTAGTATGCGCGTGTTTTCTTTGTAGCATTGAATCTACTTTGGAGAGATACACTTTGGATTGTACATCACTGTGCGTAAAGATAACATTCGGTCTGGACAAGTATAAACCAGTAGAGGTGAGCGGGGTAAGGCCACCTCCCTTACACCCCACTGAACCAAGCTGACTTTAAATGTTAGTTATCTTAATGTAGGCTCTTAAACCCAAACTTTTAGAATGACCGCAGACGACACAGATCGTTATCAGTTGTTGGCACCGGATCGTTTTGAGCATTGATTAATCCCACTGACCACTCAGCTCCACCCCAGTCGTGTTGTTTGCACTAGGCGTGACTGACTCACTTCCTCCATGAGCATGTTACCTGTCATCGGCCAGGTCGCCGTTTCTCCATGGGGTGATTAACGTCACCAGGTTAAAGCTTTTTCGAGTCTCGCTACCGGAGTCTTATCATGGCGTAAATAATTCAGGCTGATAAGAGCTAAATCTGACCGCCGTTCCATCGATGACTGTATGAACTGTTTAACGGCCCTGGCGCATATGCTCCAACTGGTCTGCGCCGTGCGTAACGGAGATGTCAAGGGGCTTGCCCGTGTTCCACATTTACATTTACTCTAACTAATCCTGACAATTTGTAGAGAGACCACAGGCAGGACTGACACGGCAAATAAATAAGTAAACGTGATGCGGGACTCCGGTTTCTCTGTAAGTGTAAAGGGGTTGGGGTTACATTACCAAGAAGGAGAACCTGATCCATGCGGCCACCAAGCTGGGTAATGACAATAGAGACACTCCCATATGATACAAAATTGATGACACTGGGGTTGAAATACGTAAACAGGTAATTTTCTTGTTTACTCCGTAAACAGCTTGCACAACAGCCTAATCCAACATAATGTCATTACGCACAAAATCCAATATTTGATGTGAACAGACTCACCGTTAAGGGAGAGAATAAAAAACGACAAACTACTTCAGCAGCTGCTCCTTGTTTCTCACAGATCCTCCTCTCTAGTCTTGGGCTAGATTAACCAGCAACACATATCTTTTCCGTGATTTAACTACTCAGTGCAGCCAGCTTTTTTTTCGTTGTCATAGGGCGTGTGCCTGGGAGAGAAGGAATGTGGAAAGAGGCGCAGCTTGAGCAACACAGCACTTTGGAAAAACGTTTTGTTACAAACATTTCCGTCGTTAAAGACAACACAACATACCTTTATTTTATGATTCAATAAATGTTCTAATTGTATTTTCCTGCTTTTCTGATCATTTCGAGCGCTTTTTCTCTTTTTCTTTGGACAGGCTTTCTTTCAACATGTAGAAACACGCGCGCACATGTGCCCGTGCGCGCGTGTTCAAAGCTCTCCTAACAGACAGATGTATCCAGACCACACCCTGAAACTATACTCACTTGTGCAAAGAATAAAGATAGTGTTAACTAGATAGAAAACCTTTGAGCGAATGAAGATGTAAAGGCCAGAGGGGGATTAATAACAAGTCACATTTTGGGAGAATTTATATTTAGGTTTTAACACCAAACCATGGTTTTCCAGCACAAAACCAGTGTTTGTCTTCTGGAGAGTGATACCAAGGTCTTCCAGGAATTAGGCAAGTCAGTAATACAGTGTAATCACTTTTCAGACAATGTGATTCATGGTTTCATGGTTGTAGACCTGTAAGCACAAGCAGCTCTGGACGTGTGTGTGTGTGTGTGTTAATATGATAATAAGACTGCCTTTAATATTGCTCAAACTGTTGAATAGTATCTGGCATCAGTGTTTTGTGCCAGTTTGTCAGTTGTTTGAAAGAGGGCAGAGTGAGAAGACATGCAAACTACAAAAACATGCAGTTGGAACAAACTTCAGGGTGTTTTCCATTTGGATCATTTCCCATTTTTTAAGTTAGTAACAGACATGGAGATATGAGAGAGCTTCTGAGGACATTTTCGTGGCTGAATCTTCCACGCTCGCTTGTGTGATGTCCAATTGGCTCCCAGAAGGAAAGGAAGTGGAGTTTTGTCTCAGTGTTCTGCTCCAGTGAGTTCAGTAGTTGGTCCATTAGCACCAGGGTCACCGTTATTCTGCAGGAAAACAGGAAAGCGCCTGCATCGGAAAACACTAATGTGGATTAACTTGATATTATTAGGTGCACAGAGGTGAGGTGGAGGTAAGTGGACACTGACATGACAAATTCATGCAGTGTCAGCACTGGTGGTCTGGCTCAAGGATCTGTCACTCTGTCACCATCTAGTGGACACTGGGATTTTTTTTCAGCCCTTCATAGGATCAGAAACACATGGAATTTTCCACACTTGGAAAAAGCAGATTCCTTTGGAGGCCTCAGGAACTACAGCTTTCTGTCATGCAATGTAGACAACACAACCGTATCTACACAACAGAGGAGTTTGATGACTTCACCTCTTTTATTCTTGGAAAAAGGAAGCTGGCGTAGTATGTGTGTGAAAATCAACTGGTGATTTTTTTTCTTCCTGATCAGTCACAGGAGAGAAATAAAAAGAAAAAAAACATTCTTTCCATGAAAAAGTACTTGTACTTAAGTTAAGTCAACTACTGCCTACCTAAGGCACAATGGATAAAAAAAAAAAAAAAAAGGAAAAAAAACATTCTTTCCATGAAAAAGTACTTGTACTTAAGTCAACTACTGCCTAACTAAGGCACAATGGATTAAAAAAAAAAAGGAAAAAAAAAGTGCCCACGCAAAAGAACAAATGTAGCTCTTTTGAAGGCAAGTATGACTAACAGTTAATTATACTGTACAGACACAGTGAAAAGGGCCAATATGGTATCCAGATGATACCCACCACAATATCAAACCACTTTTTCTAACCTCTTTTTGCTGAACCAAAACTGAGGACTCAATTTTAGAATCTTTCATATTGTTTTCGAACAGTATAACTATAGATTTATGTGGAAAAAGTACCCAAGTGTTAGATGTAACTATAGTTGTTTTAATCCAAATCCAAAATGTCTTCTGCTTAACACTACAAAGACCTGGATGTCCACGGCATATGAGCAATTAAAAAATAAATAAATTGGAACTAGTTGGTATTAAATTACTTTATACATCTGCTCTTTGGGGTGAGAACAGGTCAGACATTAGTCAATAGTTGAATTTGATTATAATTCAAGTGATCTGAGAGGAACCCAGAATTCTGCTTCTATTCCTTGGAGGAAAATCTACCTTGTGTTTGGAATTTTTGGCTGCCTATAGGTGTTTTCAGGCAGGTCAGGGGGTTAAATGTGTTACTGACAGCTGTAATTCCCCAAAGTCGTCCTGCAGGCATGAGTCTGCTGCTGCTGTGGCATCATTGTTCCACAACAATAGTGTCTGGTCTTGTCGAGTAAATGAACTCTGTGATTTTCGACAGTGATGAGACGACTACAGAAGGAAGTTTCGTATTTACAAATTCAGATTCTTTATCTTAACTTGACCAAGAATGAGACTAATTTGCTAAATTCATGGCGGCTCAACCCGTCACAAGAGCTATCATTACCTACAAATGCTTTGAAAAAGGAAACAACTCTATCAGTGGAAGACTGAGTATAAGAGAAAGAACAGGAGGAACGTGAATCTACAAACAAACAGAAATGGAAGAGCTGGTCAATTTAACAATGAAAAACTTGAATAACTAAAGGAAACATGTTCATTTTTGGCTCAGAGAGAAACACAATAGGATCATCATCAGGCAATGATTATTTTTGGATTGCTTTGTTTGTTTGTTAACACTCTAGTAGCAAAACTACTGCTTCTATTCAAACCAAATTGGGTTTATAAATTGCCAGTGACCCAGAAAAGATCTGATGACATTTTGGGAACAAAAGGTCCAAGTTAAAATTTTTCATGAACTTTTAAAATCTTTTTTTTTTCTCTAACTTACTTAGAATGGGTCAAATGTCACATGTATGTAGCAGCAAAACTAGAGACTAGATTCATACCAAATTGGGTTTATAGATTACCAATGACCCAGAATAGATTTTGGGAAAAGTAAGTCAAAGTTCACTTTTTTTTTTTTTTTACAAATTTTTATAAAAATTTTTCTTCTCCTATTTACTTATAATGGGCAAAATTTCAAACATCTATTAAAAACATCAATTTAGTTTCAATTTCCTTCAAACTTGGCACATATACAGAGACCATTGATATGCTGACATCAGCACATGCATAGACATGATGACATCAGCTGGATCGACACTAAAATAAGCTACAATAAGTATGAAGGGTGGGGTTTATTGTGCCTGGAACCACTTGTTTTTTCTTGTTTTGTGTGTGGTAAATATCTGCAAGCGTTAAAGGAAGGTGACCAGCAGTGTAGTACAGTTCAACCACAGCTCCAGACAGAAAGACACGAGGCAGAGCTGAAGACGCTGATTTGACTTTGGGAGAGACAAGGATGGACAGGATTAGGAAGGAGCACCTCAGAGGGATAACTGAGGTTGGACGTTCTGGGGACAAAGTGAGAGAGTCCAGACTGAGACGGTTCAGACGTGTGCAGAGGAGGGACAGTCAACATAATGGTTGAAGGATGAGGAGGATGAAGACCAAAGAGGAGATTTATGGATGTGTTGAAGGAGGACAAGCAGGTAGTTTGTGTCAAAGACAAAGATGAAAGGGACAGGGTCAGATGGAAGCAGAGGATTTTCTGTGGAGACCCCTGAAGGCAACAGCTGAAAGTAGGAGCAGAGCTGGTGTGAAATATCCTTTCAAAGGGCGGGTGAGGACACTGGGCTTTGAGCGGCTTTTACAGCCTGTGTTTTCAATACAGAAAACATCTACAGGGTGAAAAGTAACAGGGCGTTAGAAATTCCTTATAGAATTTTTAGTATCATTGAAATCATGACAGAAACATTTTTTAAACAGACCACACTAATGGGATTTCTTATTTTCTTATTGTCTTATTTCACCGATTCAGGAGGTTCTCAATGATAACTGGTGGACGCCATCGGTGCTTAGATTGAAATATAAAGATTTACTCTCATTTTCCCATGTAATAAAGAACATGTATCATTTGTTTCAATACATCTGTAAAAGGAATATGGATTTTATTACCAATTTTTAATACCTAGTTACTTTTTACCCACTCTGTACTTTCTTATGAACTGATCATTGCAACCAGCAGTGATCTAAAAAAATAAAACAAACAAACAAACAAACAAAAACAATCCAGAGTTGAACTAATAACAAATAATGTTGAAATGGTATTAAATGACTGTATAGCTTTTCTCATTTGAGTCACTGACCTCACACAGTACTTCAGTATACAGGATAAGATAAGATAAGATAAGATAAGATAAGATAAGATAAGATAAGATAAGATAAGATAAGATAAGATAAGA
>JAPTYQ010133562.1:0-14146 GCA_029814465.1 Ostorhinchus cyanosoma | reverse complement strand
AGTGGAGCAGCCTGGCAGACTGGTAACTGAAACACACACACACACACACACACACACACACACACACACACACACACACACACACACAGGATTAAAGGAGCTGCACATACTTTCAGACCTTTGCCTTTTATAAAAGACTTGAATTAAACGTGTACACAAATGTGTCCATATGTCACTTTGTAGAAGGAAAATAAAAGTACGTAACATCGTGTCGCTTTTGACTCACATTTACATTAACAGTTTGTTTCTTTGTCAGTTTCTTGGGATCGATTTGTGCAACGACCACCTCTGGACACAAAGACGCCTCCAGCCTATGGACAGAAAACACAACGTTATCTCTCTTTTCTTTTGACTGACAAATTCAACAGATAGACTACATAACGAAGTAGGTGCAATGAAATAGGGATGGCTGTCTACGACTAAATTAAACCAAGACAGGCTGAATAAGTGGAGTTAGTCCCAACAACGAAGAAGTTACGCGTACGTACTGGACTCGTCGCAGGTATTCCTGGGGGTTTCTCGGGGGTCCATTCAGGTCTAGATCTTCTTTGCTGTCTCCAAACTCAAAAGGCAGTTGCCTCGGCATTAGGTCCTCCACGTCCGACTTCATTTTGACCAAATTATTTCTTGTCAGAGCTTCAGATTTATTGGTGCAGACTTGCAACTGTAAGTTTTAAACACAGACGTTCAAACTACTCACAAATACGCAGCCATCTTGTTGAGCGCAGTATGATGACGTTTTATTTGTGAGCCTCATTCGTTACCGTAGGGATGAAGGCACGCATGTTGCCGTTCTTCAAATGAAGGACAAAGTCCACAAAATATTTACTTTTTAGCTCGCCAGAACAGTAATTTATCTCCACCTTTCTCCTTATATACAGGGAAAAATAAATGACAGATTTGTGTATTAAATTTGAAGAACACAACCTTTGATCAGAGATCAGATAATGTTTTTTATTCCAAGCAACTTTGTTATGTTAATAATTATCCCCACGCTTGCCTTGTATCTTATCTCACTGCTCACATTTGCCATTGACTCTTCATGACAGCAGCAGTTTGGAGGCAATGTCCACTTTCCAGCACAACTGGCTGGACTTCTCACTGCACTTCATGGACATTTTCTCTTGAAACACTCCGGTTCAAATACACAGATAATGGCTTCTTCACTGGGTTACAAAATTGTGTGGATTACAGGAATAACATTTATGATTTTACCTCACTATAATCTGGGATTGTTGTCTGACTACAAGATCTGTGGAAATTCAGAATGTGAAAGTAAGTCAGTTCCAATATGTAATTGTAATTTGTCATATATTGTAGTTTTTCATATAAAAAGCATGTAAAGTCTAATCCAACGGGCCTTGATTGTGGCAGCCTAACCATACACATGTAACCAACCTAACGTCTTATTTATCACATAAATCTTCTGCTCCTCTTTGTTTGTGTGTAAACAGGCCTGATGAGCAGGGTGTTGGCCATCAGGGACCACCACAGTAAGGACTGTCGCTTCTTGAGCTTCAGACAAGGAGACACCATATTTGTTTACTATAAACTGACTGGAAAGAGAGAAGACCTATGGGCAGGCACTGTATGTTTGATATCTCTGTATGTCTTTGTGATTTTGTCAACTCATTGTTTACAGAGCACAATTTAATTAATACCCTAATATTTGTAAAACAGGTGCGTCAGTCATAACGCTGGAAGAGCCTCAGATCTTGTTTAAAGGCTTACGGGCAGTCATATAACAAATGGATATACTGTAAAAGGGTGACAGATGATAACACCGTCTTGTGCAATTGTAATCATTTTGTTTACGTTTTGATGAATACGTTTATCATCTATTGCATACAATATTTAATCACTGATTTAGTGAGATTGTCTTGAATATGTTTTAATACAATAAACCATACAATGAACACAATAAACCACATGTTAAATTCCTCGCTATACTTTTTCAACCTTGCTGATTTCTAAAAAAAAAAAAAAAGTCTAATTTCGCCTTTAAATTTGCCAAGTCCAAATTAGAATAGCTTTCTGGAAGGATATAAGCCGTTTACCTTTAATAATACTGGAGGGTTGATATGGCATGACAGTATGTGACTTTTGAGCAATTCATACAGTTCTATGCACATGTAGTGTACTGCATATAATTAGGGTGCAGCCTGATCTCCAGAGTCAGCATTATAACAGAGATGGGTATCCAATCATTCTCTTCTCTTCCTTTCTATTCCAGATTGATAAACAGTTTGGCTATTTTCCAAAGGATGCTGTAATAGAGGAGCAGATTTATACAACTAAGGAGATAGTACTGGAAACACAGGTAAATGGTTTTGATTTCAGTAGTTTTTAAAGTAATAGTTGTGAACAAAACATATTTATTAATACACATTTTACAGGTTTAATAAAAATTAAGCCATATTTATATCAGCTGTAAATGCTTTGGTTGATAGCATAACTAAATATTAACCTTGAATTTTAAATTCTGTTGTTAAGCGTATTATATCCAAATACCATTGTCATTTCTTCTCTTTATTCAGAAATCGGATTTCTTCTGTTTGGATGAGTATGGCTATCCTATTGACTCCGGTGAACTGGACGATGATGAAGATAAAAAAATTCAAATCCAAGAACAAGAAACCACTCAAACCACCTCATCAACAATTGAAAGCCCCTCGACAGAATCTTATGTTTCAGAGCGGGAAACTGATGACATATTATCAAAAGATGATGAAGAAAAAAATTATGGTGATGTTGCTTTGGGGTTGAATGAGGAGGCCCACATGGCTCAGAATGAACAAGATGGGTCCCCGTCCTCCTCTTGGATAGGTTCCTCTGTGACTGGGTGGTTAGGCCTGTCGGAAGAGGAAGAGCCTGCAAGTTTGGCTAAAGGAGAGAAAATTGATGAGAGTGAGAAGATAAAAGAAGAAACACAGGGTGATACAACATTGACATCTTCAGTAACAGGGTTTTTCGGGTTTGGAGGGAATGGTGAACCAGAAACTGCCAAAGATAGTCACATGACACAAGACAGAGAAACCTCTGCTTCTCTCACTTCAACAATGACTGGGTGGCTTGGTTTTGGAGGTGAGACTGAAAAGGAACAATTAATAGGAAAAGAGGAAGAAAAAGAAGAAGAAAGGAAAACAGATGAGGGAAATGAACCAGTCGATGTATTTAGGAGCAGAAAACTCACACTGGATCTGGAAGGAAACCACTTACATGCAGAAGAAACGAAAGAGATGGGGACATTAGATTGGCTGGGAAGCGGACTTTCAAGCAGACTTGGATTTGGCCCGAGTGATCAGGACTTGGGACATGAGACAACAACTGGAGGTAAAGCTGAGGAGATGTCTCAGGATGAGCAACAACCAGTTTCCAACTCTTGGTTAGATATTGGGATTGACATATTAGGTTTCAAGAAGGATGAGCATGAGGCTGACAAGACTACAGGAAGTAGAATTAAGGATAATGATGAGGTGAAAATGATAGAAGAATCAACAATGGAGAAAAATGCAGATGCCTCCCAATCTCAATCTTCACTGACAGAGAACAAAAGCACAGATCAAATGGATGAGAAGGCAGTATTAGAAGTAGTAGATAATAGTATCGGCAGCTCCAATACAGATGGCAACGTATCTATGACAGAAAAAAATCAAGAACATGAAGCCCCAACATCAGAATCCACAGATGGTAATGGTAACTACGGTACAGACAGCAACATAGATAGCTTTTTGACTGCAGATCCTTCATCTAAATTAGTTGAAGCATCTGAAACGGCAAGTGAAATGTCCTTCAAACCTAACTTTTTCCAAACAGCTGCTACAGAAGTCGGTAGCTCAGACAGTAGAAATGATGAGACACACTTAGTAGATGAGGGAACATCTGAAGAAACAAAAGATCATCAGATGCCTGAATCAGAAACAGAGGTAAATGACAAAAATCAAGATTTAATAACAGAGTCTGACACCAATTCAGAATCAGTTTTGAGCTTTGTGGATGTAAACTCTAACTCTGTGGGTTCGTCTTTAGACACGAGTGGTCAGCTGCAAAATGAGAAAATAGAAAGCGAAAAAAAAGGAGGAGAAATGCAAAATTCGGCTGATTACACAGAAAATTCTACAGGTGTGTTTGCTGAACCGTCTGCTGGGTTTAATGAAACAACAGATGTACTTCACAGTGGAATTCTCACAACTGAGAGTGATAAATCAGAAGAACAAACCAATCCACAAGGACAAAATGAAGGCAGTGGTTTTGCTGAGGGCAGCATTGGAAAGAGTGCCACTTTATTATCACCAGGCTCCCCCGAGGAAAGCAGTGAATTGTTCACTGGTGAGACTGATAGTGTAAAAACCAATGTAGAAAGTTCAGATGCATCAGCCAGAGAGAGTAACACAGAAACAGAGCAGACACTGGTGAAACAGGAGGGTGAAGTAGGAGACATGGATGAAGTGCAGCCTGTTGAAGACAGTGTTCAAGAGTTGGGATCATCCCATATAACAGACAGAAGTACTAAGATTATGCAGGAAAATGTCTCAGAGGAAAACAGAGGAACAGTGTCCTGTAGTGAGGATATACACAATACCAATGTGATCGTTAATGATCAGGCTTATGGGTCCTCACAGATACAACAGAAAGTTATAGATACTAACTCTGAACAGCAGGAAGAAACATCAGATTTTTTAGGTTCAGTCAAAGACACTGTGATGATAGAAACTGGGTCTAAGGCAGAGTCAGAAAGCAATGAGGAAGAGAATAAGACTGTGAATGTCTTTGATTTAGAGAGCAACTCAGAGAAGGAAGACACAGAGACCAAAAGCCAACAAGTAGAAGAGGATAGAAGTCAGGAAATGGATTTGATGAAGGAAGAGACGACACAGGATGAGGTGGAGGTGTTACAAGAACAGAAGGAGCAAGAGGAGCTGAAGGGATCAGAAGAGAAACAGAAAGTGGAGAATTTAAAAGAAGAGATTTATCTGGAGGAGGTAAAGGAAGTGGTCGTGCAGGAGGAGGTGGAGAACTTAAAGCAAGACAGAAGGCAGGAGGAGACACAGGGGCTGAAGAATGAGGACAAACAGGAGGAGGTAAACAAGGCAGAGGAGGAGGAAAAGCAGTTAAATGAAGGAGACGGTGAGAAATTAGAGGGGGAAATGGAGGAGTTATGGGAGGAGGACAAAGACAGGCCGATTAAAACTTTACCTGACACTCATAAAGATATTGATGTGTTTGAGGCACAGAGAAAAAACCTGCAAACAGAAGAACCGAGGATGGAAACAAACCAGGAGGAGGCAGATATTCAGGGTCAGAGTAAAGAGCAGGAGAAAAGTCTTAAATGTTCAAATGGGCTTTTTACTGAAGCTAATGAGGAAGGAATACACTGTGACAAAAAGGCAGACACATGGGAGGACTATAATATGGAAGAGACGAGGACAAACCACAATCAAGATGACGCAAGTGCAAATGAAGATGCCGATGAGCAGGTGGTAAATAACGGTGGTGATATAGATGGACCCACTATGGACAATGAGGCTGTCACATCTGCACAAGCTGTTCCACAAGTGTCTCAAGATCCATCTGAAAACAGGGGAGCATTTGGGCTTTTCCATAATGCTCTCCACTTTTTTAGCCAAACATCACAGACTGAAACTAAATCCACAGAATCCACCCTGAGCTCAGATACAAATACAGATGAAAAACCACAGCCACAAGCCTCTCTTAAACCTGAACAAGAAACAGATTCTACTACCGATACAGATCAAGTATACGATCAGGACCTGCCCACAGATTCCCCCATCACCATGTCATCTTCATCATCATCTTCATCCCTGACACAAACCCACTCTCCAGCTCCCACCGCAGTAAAATCACTCTCCAAACATTACCCAAACCTCCTAGGCTACATGAGTGCAGATGAGGTGGTTACATTAATCGAGCTCTTCGGACGACACAAGCTGCAATTTTTGAATTACATTTTAGGCAGTTCTGATAGTGTGACAGATGATCCTGATAATGATGAATCTATACTGTTGGATATAGAAAGACTTCTGCATTACCACAGAGATGCACTGTTCGCTCCTAGTATGAGGCTCACTGATGCACCTCAAGAGGACAAGGATAAGACCAGAACTGTCATCACCCTACAGAAACTAGAGACGCTTTTGGAAAGAGTGAAGGAGATGTTCGCCACAAGGAAATCAGACATTAGCAAAGTAACCTCTCAAGGTACTCTATTTTCTCAAAGTAATCAGATTTTAATTTATTTCACTCTTATTTTCAGTATGATTTTGACCTACATTTGTCTAAGTCAGAATGCATGTGCTCTGAAATACAGCTAATGCCAGCTGTGATGGTCCAAGCTGTTCATCTCAGGGCACACATGAGGAAGGGATGGAAACTGCCAATGTGGAAGACTCTTCTGTAGGTCCAGACAGCTCCACTCACAGAGATGAAGACACAGGGGCTGATAACGAAAAAAATTATTCAGAAAAAGACGAGAACCCTGAGAATGACAGTAGAGGAGAAATGATGAAAGGAAACGAAGATGAAAGTGTGTCCTCTGAGGAGAAGGGTAAAAAAATGTCTCTCTTATAATCATCCAGAATCACTAAATGAACTAGGAGGTATATTCTAATAGAATTAAGTAATCCTTAATCAAAAAATATTCTGAAATAAATAATTCAAACAAAAAAAAGTTAAATAATAGCCTGAGCCTGCAGTATTCATGAGTCATGTGACAAACTGCCTCTGAGCCTAGAACATGCCATAGTACTTTATTTGGATTATCCCTCAAAGGTATCATAAAATAAACTTTAATATGTATCACCAATCACATAATCACATATGATAATATAATTTTAAAACCCCAGGATGCTTAAGTGTTCATCTATTATTATTATTATTATTATTAGTTGCAGTAGTAGTAGTAGTAGTAGTAGTAACAGTAGAGGTAGTAGTTGTGTTAGTATTATTAGTATTATTTTAATTGAATCAATTCATTCATTCATTCATTTTTTATCTCTGAACATAGGTGTGATAAAACAGATCCTGTACGTCCTCCATCAGATCGTGGAAGGCTCAATCACCCATGTTCATGCGCTGTGGGACCTCCTTGTGTGGCTTACTGTACAGGTAAAACCAGCTTGAAATGATCACGAACACATAAAGGCCAAAAGTGTCATGTTTTTGTCTACAGCAAATTACATAAAATATATGAAAAACAATATGTCTATTCTCGTCAGTCTGTATAATCTTAGTCTGATGGGGATTGATACACTTCATAGTACTTCACTGAGTGAATCCAAGTTCCATCACATTTCAGGGTTAACCAGCTTTATTCTGTTTAAATATTTGGTCAATTTCACATATATTGGCATCAATGACACGATACACCTAAAATACCCAAGCATAGTTTTGAAGTACTTGTGCTTTACTTAAGTATTTTCATTTTGCTACTATCAAACCCACTATGTTTCAGAAGGAAATATTGTGCTTTCTATCAGCTACTCTAGTTTGAAAATGTATTTTCATGGTCAATTTGGATAGTCCACCCTTTAAAATATAATTCAATATTGCATTTTTATAATCTTTATGGCTTCTAATGATTTCTTATATGAAATTGATTAAAATAATGTTCAGAGGTTTTAGTCATCCAGAGAGAAAATCCTCCCCAAAACCTGAAGACAGACTTGTGTATTAGGACATCAGGTTTGTTTTCCTTTTTCTTTCCTTTCACATGTAAAGTGAACTATAAACATTAACATCCTGTTTACATACCAATGGTCTTGTTACCTCCACCAAGGTGGTTTTGTTTTCATCATGGTTTGTCTGTGAGCAAGATAACTCAAAAAGTTATGGATGGAGTTTGATGAAATTTTCAGGAAATGTTGATACCGGTACAAGAAATACATGATTACATTTTGGTGGTGATCAGGGGGGACTGATCTGCCTTGGTGGAGGTCTGCGCTCTTCGGGTGCTTTTCTAGTATTAGTAATTTAATGATGTCATACACATCACAAAGTATGAAAGTGTGAGGTATCAACTCAGTATTTTCTTCATGCACTTTTGTGTAAGGGAGTTTTTTCATGCAAGGATGAGGTTCTTAACCCTTTTTGCACTATTTGCAGCCTTGACTCCACCTGGATGCAGAATGGCCCATTGACAGAGCCCATAATTTATCAACATATCTTCTTTTTGAAGTGTGCACAAATAGTGAGGTCTGGTTCTTTAAGACTCCACTGAACTTGTGACATACTGTCCTGACTGTCTTCTCAGTTGTCAAGCTGGCTTGGCTTTCTCAACATCACTCACATTCCTCAGTCCTTCTGGGTCTATTACACACATCAAGCCAATTGGCAGGCAGAACTGCTATGAACACAAATTGTATTCAGTGTTCTTAGGAGCCAAGTGATTCTCTAGTTTCACATGGACGAGAATGATGCAGTTTCGGTGAGTGTAAACGTATTGGATTAGTGACTTGATGTTAGAAGTGAGACTGAGTCAAGTCTTAACTTGTGTCCTACTTAGACCAGCTAAGCCTGTCGCCGGAGCTAAAAACAGGTGGCAAACGATTGAAAAGGGAAGTTTGTGTATGTATACGTCTCTATTTGTGTTACAAGCCAAATAAATTAAAACACTAGAGGTCACGAAGAACAATATCTTTACAGTTTTAATTAAATGACACCTGTTTATTCTGGTGTCACATTGAACGTATTCCGATGTGCCAGTGTGGCGTTTTACAATTGGTGACGTTGCGGTTGACCCATCCATTCTGGTGGGGGTGTACCATTTTCTAATGAGTCTTTCTAATATGAAAAAAAACATATATAAGCCACAAATATTTTAGTGTATTTTTTATATTGAGTATAGTGCCATATCCAAGACCCAGAAATGTATAAATATTTTTACAGAGGCTTCTTATTATAGTTCAATATTCTTTCTCCCCCTTCGACGTGCTATAGAATATGGTACATTCTTGAGCGTCGGTGTTGTGAATAGGATGTGAAACCGCCGCTAGCCCGGTGGATGGCTAGTTTTGGTTCAGATGTTAATATGATCAAGAAAATATAACTATAATATCAGCCAAATGAAAAGTTTTGGATATGGCGGAACATCCGGCAAGTGACCATTTGGCCAGTAAAGCGGCTGACTTCCAGGCGACGGCAGAGGCATACTACAGTATTGCTGTGGAGAAAGTGAAGGATGTACGTTATGTGGCAGATTTCGTTAGCATTTCCTAACTAGCCGTCACATCCGAAATAATGAAACGCTCAGACGAAAATTACCCAATATTAGTATTTATTCTCAGTACATGTTGTAGGTTTGTAGTGTTACAACAAGAACTTCACCTCATATGTGTTTTATCAGTGCTGTTTAACCAGCTGTCAAAGTTGTTATGATATTATGTTTCTCTGTGAAATGTTTCTGTGAGTATTAAAAGAGTTGGCTAGTAGTAACCTGTAGCTAATTGACAGTAGCTTTTGTGCGACTGGTTTTAACCCATTTGTTTCTACTGCTGAGGGTGTAATCATAGGTGTAACTAACCACTATTAAACAATTGTTACAGCTTTTATTTTGGTATAACCCTTACTGCCGAAGCCATCTCTTTGTTTCTGACTTCCAGACAAACACAGAACTAAGCTAAAATGTTAACACTACACCAGCTGTTAAAATTGTGTGTTTTTTTGTTTTTTTACAGATATGGAGTCCCAGTACTTTATATGAAAGGGTTCAATGTTAGCATAAAACCTAGAACCAGAAGTCAACATTATATATCCTGTGTACACTTCATTAAGCTCAAAGCATCAATGAACTTTACTTTATTTTCAGGATAACAAAGAAGTTAAATCAATCATTATAGTTTGCCCTAAGTAAACAGCTCTCTGCTCCTGTTCCAAAAGGTTGTTTCCTCCCTTCCTGACGACATCAGACCTGGGCCAGACCTGTATGGGGTGCCATGGGAGCCAGTCATCATCTCTAGTCTGGTGGGACTGGTAACACTGCTGGTATTCAGCTGTAGATGTTATAGCTCTGTGAGTACTCTACCTTAAATGTAACCTTGATTGAAAACAGGGACACAATGGTCTGGTGATCTGTTCATTTATCAAGCCACTAGTCCATCTAATGAGCTTTTCTTCACTGTTGTTATTATCTTATTCCATTCTACAGGTCAAAAGCAGGATTTATAGAAGTAAGTTATCTCTCTTATTTCTTTACATCCTAATTGTGCCAGATATGTCATCTTCAATTTCTTGCTCCTTCAAGATTTTAGTAGTAACTGAAAAACAAATGCATGTGGTCACTTTTGTTCTATTATCTGTCTTGCAGGTAAAGAAAGATGGATGGCAGATCAGGTTGCACAGCTACTGGATGAGAAGTGTAAAGTGCTTGAGACTCTCAGTAAATGTCAACAAGAGGTTGGTACTTGTGTCATAGGCAACTAGATGTAGAGCCTGACTGTAAAACACCAAAATTATGTCAGTGTTGATATTTATTGAATGTACAAGATTGAAGAATTTCATCCTGTCAGCATTAATCAGATATATTTCTTATCCTTTACAGCATGATGAGCTGGAGAACTCACTTAGGGACAGTGGTGTGTTGGCTCAGACACAAAAGACAGTGCAACTTGAGGTAAGGCAAAGAAAAATAAGGAAGGAGTAATACTTTCAGACTATGCACATTTTCTGAGGCTTTACATGAAGTATAAACTATGTTGGGCTCCCGCCGTTTTTGTATTGAGCTACCAAATCTAGTTTTTTGTTTTTGTTTTGGGACTACAGAGACTTGTGCCATTTGCCAAAAGTCACTTTTGTCATGACATGGAGCTTGTTATCGCTTTAATTGCTGAATGTTTTAAAGACAATAGAGCAAAATATGCTATATAGAATTTTACATTCTTGTGTTGGCTTTGTCTCAAATTTTACAATGTAGCCTACCTTACTGCTGGTATTCAAAGGATGAAAATCTGAGAACAATGTCAAACTGATGTTTTTTTTGTTGCTTCTCCAGGCCAAAGCCAAACAATTACACCATGCTAAAAAGGAGCTACAGAAAGATCTTGAAGAGCTGAAGGACCAGTTGGAACATCAGAGAGAACATAGGATAGAGCAAGAACAAAGAGTAAGAACGCACACACTCAAAATATATTAATGGATCACATCTTGATAGGTGTTAGAATCACAAGAAAATGTGTGATATTCGTCACTTGCCATGTTCTGGTTTTCCTTCAGATAGCAGCGCTTGAAGACAGCATGAAAACATGTGAAGAGGAATCTAAAGATCTCCAGTCACAGGAGGAACAGGTGCATGTCATAACTTATAACCTCATACATCCCCTTTTTGTACTCCCTCATTTTTGTCTCCTCATTTTTCTTTATGCTATTTGCTGTTCCACCTCCAATGACATCACACCTATCTTTTTGTTAAGGCACAAACCACAATTAAAGTCTACAGTATGAACAGTGACAGACTTCAGAGAAACCTGGAAACATCAGGAGAGGAGAACACATTACTGAAGGAGAGCAATGATCAGGTATGATGCTGCACACACCATTAGCAATTTAATTCCTTTCCAGCTCTATCTTGCTGTCAACATTGCGTGATTTCTTTGCCTGTGTGTTTTACTCTGTAGTTGCGGCAGCAAGTGGAGGGATGGGCAGAGCGAGTGAGTGAGTTAGAGGAAGAGATGAGAAGGTGTGAAATTTCCCACAGTGGAATGCTTCAGGATGTGGCCACCAAGGATGAGCGTATAATGGTATAGTTGGCTCTAGCAATAGTTTGTGAACATTTATCCAACTTGCTGCATGTCCTGCATTTTCACATAAAATTGCAAGAATTTGAAAAAAAAAAGACTGTCAGAATATTATGAACTACAAAATTAATTCAACACATTTTATTCTGTCATTTTTAACACTTTGTGGTCCTTAGTTACTTTGATACATTTATTGAAACCAGTTATGCATGTTTCCAGTCCCTGACTGATCGACTATTGAGGATGAAAGCCTGGGATTCAGACTTGGAGGAGGAATGTGAGCAAGGAGGAGAGAAGGAGGAATCCAATGGAACAGCAGAAAGGGGTAATCGGAATGGAAAAGGACATGAACCTGATGCACAAGTCCATCTGCAGAAAGTCCAGAAACTTATCTATGCTGCTAAGGTACACTAACACACAGTATTATGGCATGACATTATTCAGTGTTGATTCACAAAAATGCCTATGTGGAAAAGTATTGAGAATGTTTACAAACTGAAATGCATATTAGTTCAGAAACTTACCTGTACCCACTTATACGCTTTGTTTGTATTCCTGTGTAGCTGAATGCAGACCTCAAATCAGTTGATGAAGACAAAGACAGAGTGTTTGCTAAATTGAACGATGAAGTCAAAGCTATAGAAGACCTCCAAGGTGAGTAAGCACACTGATATCTGTCTTACTAACTTTATGACTGTGATAGATATCTGAAAAGCAAAGATCTGTTATGTAGAGGTAAATGTATATCATTGGTCTCTGATGTTTTTTGTTGCATCTATGTCTCATTGTATTTGTTTTCTTACTCCAGTAAGCATTAAGGACTTGGAGAAGGAGAAAATATCTCTCCAGTCAGACTCTGAACACTACTCAGAGCAGGTAATGGACCTCAAATGTTGCTATAGCTCTGCTTTTGTTCCAGATTGACTGTCCTTTACAATTATATTCATATTCCCTGTGGTCAGGTTCAGCGATTACAACAGAAACTCCAAATAATGACAGAAATGTACCAGGAGAATGAACTGAAGTTGCACAGGTATAGACATACAAATAAGGTATGTTTGATTTCTTGATCAACAAAGATAAGTGAGGACTTTAATGAACTTGTGCTTGCAGGTTGCTGACAGTGGAAGAAAAGGAACGCCTGCAGAAAGAAGAGAAGTTGAATAAAGCTGACAGGAATATTGCAATGGCCATGGAGGAACTCAACAATTACAAGTAGGGTAGCTGCTTCTTCAAAGTGTGAAACTGGATGTCTTTTAATATAAACTATTAAATGTTCATCACTGTGTTTCTTTAGACAACGAGCAGAGGAGATGGAGGAAGAGCTGGAGAAAACGAAACAGTCCTACCAGACTCAAATATCAGCACATGAAAAGAAGGCTCATAATAACTGGGTTAGTACAATTTCAGCAATGCATGGAAACACATGTGATTACCATCCGCTATTTATCAGCTAGTGTGGCATTATAACATGAAGATCAACATCATCTTTATATTTTTAGTAGACAGTATGAACATGATATAACATCAACCTTCCATTTCATCATGGTTTAGTAATGGTTTGTGGTTAATATGCAGTGTATACAGGCTATGAGTAAATGAAATGAATGGACATTTGTTCAGCTGTCTAACAACGCAGAGAAAAAAGTGAACTATTGTGATTTCAGCTGAATTCAGACATGCGATGCAAGCAGCTCTAGCACTGGACTAAATGGATACATAATGTTTGCACTTTTACACTAAACAAGGTCAAATGATAATAAGTTAAGTTTGCAGTCTAGAAAATGGCTGCCCCTCACTAAAAATGACTTAAAAACCCTTTGACAATTGTTCATTACTTTTTAATCAAGAATGTTACATTCACTTAACTAGAAATGTGCACATTTCCTGGAGGGAATTATTAAAAATAAATAAATAAATAAATATAATTTACATTTTTGAGTTTACATCCCTTGGTTTTGTTGACGTGAAAAGATGGGGTAAATTTCCAGCCAGGACACAGCACGACATTATTATTAAGGGAAATCATGAAAAGCATTAATCGCGGATCCCCGTTTACTTAAAAAAAAGTCCATTGTCAGGCTCAAACCTGCGTCACCAACTTTGTAAAACTGACACTTATAACACGGATTATTTACTCTGCCTTACGAACTGAAGGTTTAAAAACGAATGTGTGCAGATCGCTATATTAATACATTGGCCTCGTTCCCGGTTACCGCCCAGCAGTCACGACCTTGAATAGAACCCTCAATGAACCGCTAAAGAACAAACTAAACCGATGAATCTAGACATGGAGTGAACAGAACGTCGCTCAGTCAACAATTCAGTCCGAGTCGGCTGATCACAGTGGATCACTACCTCCGCCACAAGTCTCGCGATATAATTGGAGGTCTTGTAGT